>JALMGJ010000001.1:246837866-246862866 GCA_023362775.1 Charina bottae | reverse complement strand
AATTGTTGCTTCACAAAGTGGCAATCATAAAATATAATAATTACCCAAAAGAAAAGGAAATACATCCAGATTATTAAAATCACAGCATAAAATTTCAGATTTAAAATGACTAAATACTGACAGGCATGGTTTCCTATAAAGCTGTCCAAAGACTTATTGAAATAAAAATATTTTTGAAAGCTCTCCTAAAAGCCAACAGGATTTTTTTCCCTAGAGAGAGGGTATTCCAGAGGTGTGAGGCCATCACAAACAAGGTCCTGCCATTCGTTTTTTAACATTTCTAATTGGTGGGGCCCTTCTGTTGTTTAAGTAGGCTCACTTCTCCAAAGAACCCATTCAAAGCGATAGCACCTCAACCCTTCATGTCTATTCAGGAACACCTCTCATTAAGGTTAATGGGACTTGCTCCTGAGAAATAATCAATGCAGACCTGGGACTACAAGGTATTCCTGCCTGTTGCCTGAGAATGAGGGGGTTTGGTCCACGATCTGGCGTGCCACAGGTTCCCCATCTCTGGAAAAGATGGCAGTCCAAACATTAATTACAGCACATTAGATTGGAAAAGCCAGCTGGGTGACCTTGGGCCAGTCACTTTCTCTCAGCCCTGGGAAGGAGGCAATGGCAAACCTCTCCTGAAAAACCTGCCAAGAAAACTGCAAGGACTTGTCCAGGCAGTCTCCAAGAATCGGACACGATTGAACTGGTATGTGTATGTGTATGTGTACGTGTAGAAATTGTCTCAGTCTTACTTCAAGTTAGGTGTGTATTGAAGGAAATTCCTAAGAGGAATTCTTGTAGACTAGAGCCCAAGACCTTATTAAGGAGCCCAGAACCTCCTAGAGACAGAGTTGTGCTTCCGTCCCCTCGCCATTTTTTTTACTTCGAAGCCCTTCCACCTTCCTGCTTGAGGGGAGGTGGCTGAGTCTCTTCTTCGACGGGCTCCCTTCTGCTGCATCCAAAGGCAGAGAGCCGCCGTCTTGAAAATAAACCGTCGGGATAAACCTGGTTGAAATGAGCCTCTGTTTGGGCAGTGGCAAATTGGGTCTGAGCGTTCATGTTCCTATGGGGTGAGGGGAATTATATGTCCACCACCATCTTGCCAAAAGGTGCCTTGTCTGTTGGCTCCCTCCCCATGCGCCTGGAGGAACACTCCAAAGAAAGGGGGTGCGCCTTTTTAGGGCCAGGGGCTTCCTTTTGTCATTCTGGAGGCAGCAATCTCCGTTCTCTCTGCCGTCTGTCCTCCTTGCTATGATTCCTCCCCGCCACCCCCGCCCGTTTCATTTTAATAAAGTCATCCTCGGGCATTATTTACAAGCGCTTATAATTTACCTACGCTATCTGGCAAAGCAACCGGGGTGGGGGAGGCTGTGTGTGTGTGTGGGGGGGGGGGAAGGGTTGTAGAAAAGCAAGCGAATGAATAAAGACTTCATAACTGCTGGTAGAACAGACTGGCTCCTGTAATGAAGAAAAGATTTATGTCACGTTATTTCAAGCCCAAATAGCGGCAGCCTCTGTTTGTCTCGGCCCAGCGCTTCTATTTAAATGTTACTTTCATATATTATGTGGCATTAATTTAACTATAGCTCATTAAGGCAGAATGAAATGGTTAAATTAACTTATCAACCCATAATGATGATGAATGAGGTATTAATTCAGATACAAGCTGGGCAATTTGCAAGTTTACGCATTCTGATGGTTCTCAAATAACATTTTGAATAGCGGGTCAGCGCCTCAATCAATTACATAAGCATGTAAAGTCGGTCCCTCGGAAAAAAAAAAGGAAGAGAGCCTTTTTCATGCATATGCATTAAAACATGTTCGCAATTACGCTCGGAAATTGCCTTCATTGGATTAAGCAGCAGGCTTGGACGCGGGTTCTGGGCTCTCTCTCTGCTCTTCATTTTAAAGAGCCGCGGCGGCTGCAGAAGAGCCAAGGAGGGGAGAGGGGAGGGGGGAGGCCTTGGTGAAGAACAGCCGTGTTTACCCAGAGCGAAGGGAAGGCGCAAAGACGCGCCAGACCTTTGGAAGGGCAGCCGTCCGGTCCCCGGGGCAGCGGGGCTGGTGGCTATTCGCCGGGCTGGATTCACGTTCCACTCAGGACGCCGGAGGAGGGCTGGCAGCTACCAGCCCAGCCTCGCACGCTTCCTTGAGGGTACGACCTGCGGAACCCCGCGGGCGGTCGCTTTGCCTTGGCATCCACAGGCACACCACTGAGGCCTGGAGAGGCCCCGTGATCTGATCCCCGCTCCCCGCATCTGCCAGCATCTCTTTCTCCTTTCCCCCCATGTAGGCTGTTTGACTTTCAGATGAAAAGCTCACCGATTGGGCCCTGATGACTCTTGGATGGCACAACAGGTGGCAGCCCCAGCCCACCTTCCCTGCTCCTGAGAGAGCTAAGCAGCAGAGCTCGGCTTGGTTCGGGGAGGTGGTCAGGAAATCCGAGGGCTGGAGACCAGACTGGGAAGGCGTAGGCACCTGGGAAGCGGGCAGTCGCGCATCACTTCCCTACCGTTGCCACGAAAGCGAAAGCGGCCTGGGCATCGAGCTGGTCTGGAAGGAGCCTTTTCTTTTCCTCTTAGCCCTACAGGCTTGGCCCTCGTTTTCAGCCCAGCCTGTTGTTGTGCAGAATCAGAGCCGCGGTTGCTGCTGGGCTCACAGCCCTGCACTGCCCAGTCAATTCTCCAAGGGAAGCAGATGGAGGAGTGCAGCTGCTGAAAACACAAGGCACTCAATTACAAAACTCGCTGCCAAAGCCGGGCAGCCTTAGAGGATGCCTCCCAAGCACTGATCAGCTGCAACCCCCAAGCCATGCCCACCGCTGCCTGTCTGCCAGTGGGAAGGGGGCCACCAAAAGAAGGATGCCTTGCCAGGATTCTCCTGCGGCAAAGGTTCATGGGAAATTCAACAGTCTGGAGAAAGGGAGAAGGGATCCATCTCCCCTCTCCTCCCACCCCTTGGAATGGCTTCCTCCTCCCCCATACCCCCCAGCTTCTGTGCTGCCAGATCCAAAAATAAAGAATCGTGTCTGGGTTATCGGAGGTGTGAGCTAAATGCATCCTGTCATGTGAAGGCAGGCTGACAAGCAGTGCTTGAATTGGTGTGTGTGTGTGCGCGCAAAAAGGGCCTGGTCACCTTATGTTTTTGCCCACTGAGCAATTGTTTTGAAATGTCTGTGTATGTGTGTGTGTGTGTGGTAATTTGGT
Organism: Charina bottae; assembly: GCA_023362775.1. NCBI lineage: Eukaryota > Metazoa > Chordata > Lepidosauria > Squamata > Charinaidae > Charina > Charina bottae. The sequence goes on along the minus strand of JALMGJ010000001.1, from coordinate 246,859,663 downwards.
TAAAATGGGAAAGAATTGTAGGGTCGGCCTTGTGGATTTCATTAGTGCCCTCCCCATTCAAACCCCATCAGCCAAACCTCCAAATATCACCAGCCAAGCTCCTTTCCTTAGAAACCATACTGAGTTCCTGTGCGCTGCCCCCCAAAAGCCAGTGTAGACCTTGGCAGAGTGAAATCATAGGCCAGACTCCCTCAGCTGGTTCTCACTGGATGGGTTAGGTTTGGGCTACAACTTCCATTGTCTTTACAATAGGAACTGTAGTCCCAACCGGACTGGGTTGATTATCTCTGGTTTGTAAAGTGCTGAGTAAAGCTTTGCAGCTGCAGTTTGGCTGTTTTCTGGAATCCATTGCCAGCAAAAATTCTGCATGCTAATTCGGAGCCCAGGCTGTTCTTCTGACTGACTTCTGCCCTCAGATGCCATGAAGGCAAGTGTGGGCTGGCCGGGTATCTGCAAAGGAGAATATTAAGAGTAAGCGCGAGGTTTCTCTCTGTAGGACTCCTGCTTAAAGGAGGGCCATTCAGCAGCTGGACTCAGGCTGTGTGATCTAGGTACATTTAGGCCCTTGCATTATGCTGGTGGTCTTTCTTAGTTCCTAGAGGTTCCTAAAGAGATGGGCAGAAACAACAGGGTGGAAGGACGACTAACTTCTTTTTCCTTCCTTGGAGAATCCATTCATTGGTTTCGATTTCTTACCCCAAACCTGCCCCCTTTAGTTTCTATTTTAGGAAAAACCATAGAAGCTAGAGATACAATTCTTGTTAAGGTATCTGTCCAGCTTAGTGGAGAAGAGTTTTTAACTACACCCTTCAGTTTCACTTGAGATGCTCACAGACACATAAACCAGCTATCCCCCAAATTGACTGGGGGGGGGGCAAATCCCATCCTTCCTGCCCAAGTAGAATTGCAAAAAAAAAAAGAAAAAGGGGTGAAGGGGTGGGTGGGGGGAGGAGTACAAGGCCAGCAGGAGAATCAGAGCACCTTTATTCCAAACCAATGAAAAGATGCAGTTCCCAAGGAACTCCTGAGCCAAAGGCGAAATCCCCAGTGCCAGCTGCTTCATCCATCCTTTTTTGTTTTTTTCCTGCCAGATCTCATTGCAAAGTAGGAAGAGGCGATTTAAGGCTATCCGGAGTTACCCCTTTTTATAAAGCGCTGGTGACTGTTGACATTTACAAGCCATCTTGAAAGGAGAAAACCTCTTGAGTTCAAAGAAACCTGAAGAAAAAAATATAGACTTTGTCCCTCTATAAAGTTAATTTTTGTTTTCTTCACTGACACCCTCGGTCTTGGTTAAACCAGCTGCCCCCGAGGAAATGTGCCTCCTGTCTCCACCCGGTTGTCTGTGCAGTCTTTTGAAGCAGAAGTGCTCACTATATGGAGTGAGGGATTCTGGAGCATAATAATCCAGTGGGCAGGGTCCACAGTGATTCCCATCCGGTCTGGGCTCTGAAGCTAAGCAGATTTGGCCTTACTTAGTGCTTGGGTGGATTCTGCTAGGAAAGGTTAGGAAGAGTAGCTAAAAAGGAGTAAAAAAGTCTATGGCAATTTTTTTCCCTACTGTTGCATGGATGCTTCCTCAGGTCACTAGAAGTTGAGCTTGATTCCGAAAGAAAACTGCCCTTTTGTAGGCGTTGTTACAGCAATGGGACTTCCCCTCTGCTAAAACACTTTTGAGTGGAAGTGGCAAGAAGTGTTCTACCTCCAAACTCTGAATTGACCTTGGAGTTGTTCCCCAGTAGACTTTGCATGATCCTGGGGATGCTTCAGCAACAATACTGATTGAATGGATGGACTCCGTGGCCTAAAGTGCAGCCATTTTCTCTTTTCCTCACTCCTTGGGGTGTGTGTGTGTGGGGGGGCTTGGTTTACTCAAAAGTGACAGCACTTAAGTCTCTCCGTTCTCCTTCACATGAGAGTCTGGCCGATTCTTCTTCTTCTTCTTCTTCTTCTTCTTCTTCTTCTTCTTCTGCTTCTGCTTCTGCTTCTGCTTCTGCTTCTGCTTCTGCTTCTGCTTCTGCTTCTGCTTCTTGCTTCTTGCTTCTTGCTTCTTCTTCTTGCTTCTTCTTCTTCTTGCTTCTTCTTCTTGCTTCTTGCTTCTTGCTTCTTGCTTCTTGCTTCTTGCTTCTTGCTTCTTGCTTCTTGCTTCTTGCTTCTTGCTTCTTGCTTCTTGCTTCTTGCTTCTTGTCCAGATAGACAGAGCTGAGGGGTAATGGGGAAAGGCCCAGATGCAGGACCTTGATCTCCTGGCAGAGAAAGCAGGAAGGAGAGTAGCAGTGTCAGGAGGACGGCAATGTAGTGGGCAACTAATTCAGTGGAACTGTCCTGTAGACTTCAAAGAAGGTTTGGCTCCTGGGATGGATGGCTTTCCTCAGAATGGTGTCCTGTGTTTCTGGTTTATGAGGCAGTGTCCCAAAGACAGCAGCTGTTCCTGAGGTCTGACTTCTCTTTGGAGTGAGGAGCCCAGGATCTAAAAGTCTCTTTCCACCAAGGGTTCATTGGCCATCAGTCAAGATTTAAAGGCAACCCTGAGTTAAAATTTTGAAAGGGGAACCTTCCATGATATTGAAGTTGATTAGTTATTACTAATGATTAGTTATTAGTTATTACCCTGATTAGTTATTACATGCAGACTGGAAAATATGGGAGTCCAACACTTCTGCAGGGCTCCAGTTTGGAGAAAGCTGTATTAAACGATCTGAACAGAAAGTCCTTTGAATTATTTGCTGCCTAAATTATGTTAACCAATGGGATTTGAAAGAATCATGGGAATACAGTAGGTGGGAAGTATTTCAGTTTACTGTTGGGGATTTTATTCTCACCATCCTCTTTCAGAATGTTCTCCTGGCACCATATAACTCTTCATTGGTTGTGTTCACACAACAAGGTAAGCCCCAATTTGCTTAACAAGGGTTTACTGAATAAACAAGTGGCTTAACAACAAGATAAGCCATAAACCATGGTTTGCAAATCTCAGTGGCTGGGCACATCAACATATTTGTTAAAGCCAGCAACTTTTGATGGTTCTGAGACAGTTGAGTACAACAGCATACCATATATACATACATACCTCATTGTGGGAGGTTGTGCGGATCCAGAATTGGCCTTTATAGCCACTTACGGATCCACTGTTAAAATTTTACCTTTGGAAGACAATCTTACTCGGCTACGAGTGATCGCCAATGAATGATGACATACTGTTTTTTTTTCTTGAAGCCCTTGTTTTAACACTTCAGTCCTTTGACTCTTCTTCAGTTGGTGGGAACCACATTAAATTGGTTCGCAGAATACAGTGAATCACAAGTATGTATGATTAAGTCATGGCTACTGTGCCATAAGAACCCCAAACCTTGGGCTAAAACTATGCTTGAATTAACTATGGGTAAGCATGTAGTGTCATCACAATCACTTTGTGTCTGATGCAGAAATATTTTCTCCATGTTAAAATAAATCTGTGGGTGAGGCAAGTGGGAAATGCTGAAGAGAAGGCCCTGGACTTTTGATTGGATTTTTAAGTGCAACGGGAGCAAGGGAATTACTGGGACAGGAGCAGGTGGCTAGTGAGGACCCGCTGGCTAGTTTCAACTCAAGAACCTCTCCAACTGGTTAGAATTCAGAGCTTTCCAAACTTTTAATGTTGGTGACACACTTTTTAGACATGCATCATTTCACGACACACTCTTACAGCAGGGCACAAGGCAGGCACAAGGACCTGTGCAGAATCACAGCAGGTTTGGAGGCAGCAAGGCACAAGGCAGGCACTAGGACCTGCGTGGAATCCTGGCAGAGCTCAGAGGCAGCAGCAGCCCCGAAAGAAACACCCAGACACTGCAGCCTGTCCCGACACACAGTTTGGAAAGCTCTGGGTTAGATGGTCATTTTGCTTTGAGGAGCTTCTTTTTTTCTTTCGCTTCTGGAGCAAAATATTGAGTTTGTGGAGGAAAATATATATGTATGTTGATACACCTTCACTATCATCCTCATCCTCATGGCACTATACATCTGAAGAAGTTACAGGTATGCATGTATACTTTGATGTGCTATGAATCCCCTGTCCTCCACTTTCATTAATCAGGGCATTAAAACTCCAGGTCTGGGTTCACAGCCTTTACTGATAGATCTCTCTCTCTCTCTCTCTCTCTCTCTCTCTCTCTCTCTCTCTCTGTCTGTCTGTCTGTCTGTCTGTCTGTCTGTCTGTCTGTCTGTAAAGGCTGTGAACCCAGACCTGGAGTTTTAATGCCCTGATTAATGAAAGTGGAGGACAGGGGATTCATAGCACATCAAAGTATACATGCATACCTGTAACTTCTTCAGATGTACAGTGCCATGAGGATGAGGATGATAGTGAAGGTGTATCAACTGCTTTCTTCACTGATATATGTGTATGCTTGGGTCACACAGCTAACAAATTGTTTATATGGTGTCTATATTATGCTTTCTCTAAGGTTTTAAACTGATTTTTAAAATTTATCTTATCCTTGTCTTCTGCTTCTTTCCGCTCGCTATTCCCACTCTCCATTGGGGCTTGTTCCTAGGGAAGTGGGTTGAGTCAAAGTATGCAGCCCTATGTGATAGCCTTCTCCAAACAGGTGAATGTGTACACCCCTTCCAGAAGATTACATGGAAGGTAGTCTAAAATGTAATTAATTCTCATCATCCCCACCAATTGCCTTGCCCTTTAGGTACTCTGAACGTGGAACCAAAATGGTAGGTGTCGACACATTTTTCTGGGAATAAGCTCCATTGAACTCAATGGGACTTCTGAGTAGCCTTACATATGCCACAGTGATAGCGGATTAGCTTTAAGCGTCTTTGAGAGTGAATAAAATAAATAATACCACTACTAAGGGTCTTTCTGATAGTTCCTTTTTGAGGAAAAGGGGCTTGTGAACCTGACGTTGGTGAGAATTAAACTCCGCTTCGTTGCGTATTGGTGTGAAGGCAGAGGGAGACAGCGGAAAGTGGGGTGTTGTTGTTTGTTTTGGACCCTCCCGGAGAACGGAAGTCCTGGAAGAGAACGGAGCGGATCGAGGGCAGTTCATGGAATGTGGCCGGTTCGAACTTTAACGCTGTTTCCACAAACTTAGTGGAATTCAGGGGCATTTTGTTGCCAGCACTATTTGGCGAGCGCTGCTAAGTCCGCGAGAATCCAAAGCGCCTCGCCAGCGCTCCCTGCTCTCGGCGCTTCTTTGCGTTCAGGAGTTTTCTTGCAACTCCGGGCTCGCCCCTTTCCAGCCGACTGCACCTGCACGCTCTCGGATCACTCGGTCGGAACAGGGACTACCCTCGCGGGGAGGCGATCCTTTCCTAATGCCAACGTTGCCCACCGAACTGGGCCGTCCCACACGGCCGCCTCCCTCGCGCTGCTGCCCAGCAGATGGGCTGGATTACAAGTCCCATCAGGCCATGCTGTTGGGGGTGGGGGTGGGAATTGCAGTCCAGGTTAGCTAGAAAGCTACAATGTGGGGTAGGGAAGGGACCAAGCGAAGGGCCTGGTAGCCTGATGCCGCAACTCCGGTGCTCGCGGAAATAGGAGGCAAAACGGAGAAGCAACCACTCCGCCGTGCAAAAGCTCCCCAGGAGCGACTACTACTACTGTCAGGCGCTCTCCCTGTCAGTACAACTCTTCTTCCTTGCTCCGCTATTTCTCTCTTTCTCCCCCACCCCCCTTACTCCCTCGCATAAATCAGTGCCTAATGATTGCGCTCGCGAGGATTTTCTCTGAGATTTTGCGGCTCGAGCTAAATGCAAAATGAACAATTCGGAAGACCTCAGTTCACCTTGCGCCGACAAGGGCGATTTTGACAGGACCCACAGGATTCACCTGGGGATTCGGAGGAGGAGGAGGAGGAAGAAAAGAACACCCGAATTGCTTCCTGTAAAACAGGGTAGCCGGACAGGGCGATCTCTGCGCGTCTACTCAGGAGGGGAAAGTAAGCGCCGCGCAGTTCAGTGGAGCTTCCTATCAAATGAATATATTGCAGAGGGCTGAAGTTTCGAGGCGAGGTTCAGAAGGGGAAAAAAATCAGTGGGGTTTTCCGGCAGAGGTGTGGCTGCAAGAGTGGAGTTCTGTAGGAGAGGCGCAATGGCGGATTGTCTGCACTACAAACTCATTGGCCGCTCGGAAGTCGCACTTAGTAGGGTTAGCATAGGGTTCTTCAGTCCAATATTTCGGGTGTTTACAACTCATTGAACCGCGAACTATAAGAGCCAGGCTAAAATGTGATTGACCACTGAGGGGTCCAGTGTGGGTGTGAGCACGGATTCCGGACGACTTTAGGAAAGCTGCTGTTTTCTTAACCCTCTCTACTGGGAGGGACTGCAGTTCCCACCCCCAATAGCATACTATATTCTGCAGCGTAGTGGGCAATCTTAAAGGACCGGCGCTTTGAATAGTCTGAATAGATTTTAGGAATGGCCCAACGTTACCATTGCTCATTAAACGGGGGGTGGGAGAGAACTCTTTAAAACCCTCATTAGTGGGACTCGTTCATCGATTCATTCAATAGGGGTGTAAATTGTGGCGGGGTGCTTGGGACCGTCTGCGAGAGGGTGGCGGTCTATTTCCTCGTCGTTGTGATGAACAATGGAGAGATGCGTCCTTTTGACGCCGGCGATTGCATTCCAGGGCCCGCTGTTCTTGATCTGCGGCTGCAATCCATAAAGGCCTCCTTTGGAATATTCTCATTGATCGCAAAGGATCCCCCAGAGTAGAAGAGATGTGGGCTGCCGCCTGTGTCCAGGGACCCTGTGGCTCTCATTAAATATCCTTAAGACAGCACTTGAATTGAAAGTACTGGACCCTTTGTTTCTATATCTGAATGGGCTGGTGATCTTGCTTAAAAGCGAGGGATTTAGCGAATGACTTGGGCTTGGAAGCCTACATGCATTTTCTCTTAAGACGTAAGACTCGATTCACACACAGGGTTCAATGGAAAGGCAGGCAGTTAGTAAGGAAGCGTTAGCAACCACGCGGGTACTTTTCAAGCTTGGCACTGCACTCTCACCCACTTCTTTCACATCAAAACCCCACTGAATTCAGTGGGGATGAGTTCCAAGAAACTCTGCCGAGAATCGGGAGTGAAATCTAAACTTCACCGAAAAGAATTAGGCTCTTCCTTCCACTTCCAAATAAACGTGGCTCAGGTCGGGTGATTTTTCTGTTAAAAATCAGTGGGAGTGGCTACCAGATCGTGAGTTCGACTCTTAAGCATGTCTTATTTCCAGCGCTTAATGACTGAGTTGAATTTTTCGGACCTCCTTCTAATGGTTAGGTAAGGTAAAGGTTCCCCCCGCACATTTGTGCAGTCGTGTCCGACTCTAGGGGCCGGTGCTCATCTCCGTTTGTTAGCCGAAGAGCCAGCGTTGTCCAAAGACGCTTCCGCGGTCATGTGGCCGGCATGATGCACGCGGAACGCTGTTATGGTTAAGAGGGAAGCCAAATATTGGCTCCCGCAAGGTACCTTTAGACGGTACTTGGCGAGAGCAACCAAAGGCAGTCCTGTTACAGCTTCTTGGGGGGAGGGCGGTGTTTAAGTTTGCTTCGGCCTTCTCTCTTGTCGCTCTCTAACCTTCCCAACCGCAGAACTCAATTATAAGAGCTTTGATTACAACGATATATCTTTACAGCCCTCCAAATGCGCGGGTGTCAAGGGTAATGCTTTAAAGAGGAGGCAGGGCGCAGCCATTCGTATACGAGGGAGCTGACAGCTCTTTGATGGCGAAAATGATGCTCGCGCCACTTGGCCGCCAAGGCAGGGACGCGCCGAGGGCAGGACGATGACGTCATTCCTGCGTGGAGAAAGGCCGCGGGGAAGAAGCCTCAGGCCGCGGGAGGGAGGAGCGGTGGGGGCCACGGGGTAGCGCCGCGGGGCTTACCTTCTCGGTTTAGGATTTCCCTCCCCACCCCACCAATTTCAAAAGGCGCCTGAGGGGAAAAAAAAGCCCCGAACCTGATCAGTGGAGCAGTTAGATGACTTTAAGATCTGGACTTAGCCTCTGCTGTAGATGGCCGGGTGTATCACTTAAAATAGGACAAGCCAGCCCAGCTGGGTCTAGCCAGCTTCTGGTCCATCATTTGTCCATCATTGGGCCGAAAACCTGTGTCCCAAAGTCTTTCCTGGGTAGCGCCTCTAATCCTTTCTTGGTGGAAGGAAGCCTAGTGAGACTCATTATGCCTGATGGTGCCACAGGCGCAGATCCCGTGTAATAGAGTTCGGCAAAGAAGGTAGAGCAAGGCCTTTGGGATGAGTTGACCTTCAGCTCCCTGCTTCCAAAAACCAAGCTGGCTGAGAATTCCAGGAGTTGAAGACTACCCCATCTTGAGGGGACCTGATTAGGAAAGTTACTGGGTCTTACCCTCAGGTTGTATTTGTGTCTAAGATCCCAGGGCAGTGACCGTTTATTTGCTTTTTGCAGGCATTGGTTGCAGGGGCATCTGTTGGGATGTATGTGTCAAAAAAAATCAAGATGGTGGTCATAACCATGTGTATGTAAAAATAAGGCAGGGTTTTGACTGTGTGATCACAACTGCTATCTTGACTTTTTTGACCCTCCTTGTGGATGCCCCTGGGCATCTGAGTTTCCTGATCAGTGGTTCCATTGCTTCCTGCTTTACATTTCACTGAGAATGTTTAAGAAAGTTAAAACCATCTTACTGAGAATGGGCCATGAAAACAGATCAGCCTCTTTTCCTATGAAGCCCTTGCATACAGTAAGGCAGTCTTTCCCAACCTATTGCTCTGGAAATGCCGGGTGGCAGATTCTGCCACCCCAAACACTCTGGCCTTCCCCAAGTCTCCTGGGTGGGTTGGCCTGCAAATCTCCTCGTCTGAGCCAGCAGCAGGGACAAGGGTGGGTGAGACTGAGATGCTTAGAATCTTAGTCCAAACGTACGAGAGCAACAGCTTAGGGGAAAAGTGAATTTGAAGCATAATGCGGGACCATCGGAACACTGGTATCTCTCATGTAATGTCCATTTGATTCTACTGATGATCTCTCTCCCATAAACAATAACAGAGCTAGCAATTGAGACTAAGTTGTCGTGGTGGATAGGCACTGTAGTACAACACATCTGGGGATGCTAATTTGGGGGAACCACAGGAGAATGGTGCGATTGGTCTGGGCAGCGGGTTGTTCTTCTGGACTTTAAAGGACCCAATTAGACAAGCCCATGTTTGTGATGCCATTTCCCACTGACTCTTGCACGGCATGAAAAAGAACACAGGCCATTTTTTTCCAACTATGGACATTTCATTGTTTCTTTCCTACCCTCAAGTGAGAGGAAAGCCTCAAAGACACCAACAGCCAGATACAATCCGAGGCACTGGTAGCAATTCTGATGTCGCTGCTCTCCAAGGCAACGGCGGGATCCGAAGCATCACACCGTGGCAATGCAAGCTTCTCCCCTTTCACACATGCATGCGATGTCGCGAGGCATGTTCAAAAGTGGCGGAGCTGGCACTGTGATAATGGGATACTGCTCCCATCATTTGGCCCCTTGACACCCACCCTTCCAGGTACCTGTGTAGCCTGTTTCCCTGAACTTTCTGGGCCAACTATTTCAACTTTGTCTGAAAAGGGTTACCTACTACTAATCCCTGCCTTCTCCCCAAGCCTCTGGAAAGAACTGGAAAGCCACCAAGTTGTGGCGTTGCTGGAAGGTAACTGAGCTGGAACTCAAGGAAAAAGAGAATTTGTTCCCTAGAATCATACCCTCCTTTGAGCCTCCCTCCATTTGCATATAACCATGAGACAAAATGGTCCTGATAACTTTTTTTCCTGTTGTGCTGTGTCCCCATGATATTGCTTTCTTTTCATCCCTAGCCCGTAGGTGAGACTGCCTTAAGTTCTGTGCTGGTGTTGAAGTAGTATTTCCCCCTTTTCCAACACAATCCAAGGATAACCTCACGATGTTAGGTTTTGTCACCCATGATCTTGGAGAGAAACCAAGCGATTGGCAGGGACTTGGAACAGAGGCCAGATAGGGCTTGGTATTGGGGACGAACAATTCAACAGTGGCACTGTTTTCTGCTATCCCAGGGAAAAGTGATTAGTGCTTCAACTCAGCACAAGGGAGAAAGGACACAGAGGTTCCTTGGCTTTGCTGAGGCTCATTAGGCCTCTTTGAAAAACCTTGGAAGGCCCAGCCGGCTCTCAGGGAGATCCATAATCTTCCAGCTCAAGGGAGCTAAAGCTTCTTTCTCAAGCTGAGAGTGAGGTAAGCATATTCCCAAAGCCACAGCAATTAGGGCTGGGCAATCTGAAATACCAGTCTTTTTAACAGCGATGATGGTGTGTTATTTATTGTTTTTTATATTCTTGTCTTTTCCGGTGAGCTCAAGATGGCAGCTCCTCCCACTGTATCCCCACAACAGTCCTGTGAGCTGGGCTGGGCTGGGCTGAGAGAGTAAACCCCAAGGTCACCAGGTGAGCTTCATGATAAAGGGAGGACTTGAAGAGCCCGTTTGGTCTAGTGGTTAAGGCAATGGGCTAGAAACCAGGAGACTGAGAGTTCTAGTCCCGCCTGAGGCATGAAAGCCGGCTGGGTGACCTTGGGCCAGTCCCTCTCTCTCTCAGCCCTAGGAAGGAGCCAATAGCAAGCCAGGAGACTGAGAGTTCTAGTCCCACCTGAGGCATGAAAGCCGGCTGGGTGACCTTGGGCCAGTCCCTCTCTCTCTCAGCCCTAGGAAGGAGCCAATAGCAAGCCAGGAGACTGAGAGTTCTAGTCCCACCTGAGGCATGAAAGCCGGCTGGGTGACCTTGGGCCAGTCCCTCTCTCTCTCAGCCCTAGGAAGGAGCCAATAGCAAGCCAGGAGACTGAGAGTTCTAGTCCCGCCTTAGGCATGAAAGCCAGATGGGTGACCTTGGGCCAGTCCCTCTCTCTCTCAGCCCTAGGAAGGAGCCAATAGCAAGCCAGGAGACTGAGAGTTCTAGTCCCGCCTTAGGCATGAAAGCCAGCTGGGTGACCTTGGGCCAGTCCCTCTCTCTCTCAGCCCTAGGAAGGAGCCAATAGCAAGCCAGGAGACTGAGAGTTCTAGTCCCGCCTTAGGCATGAAAGCCAGCTGGGTGACCTTGGGCCAGTCCCTCTCTCTCTCAGCCCTAGGAAGAAGCCAATAGCAAGCCAGGAGACTGAGAGTTCTAGTCCCGCCGTAGGCATGAAAGCCGGCTGGGTGACCTTGGGCCAGTCACGCTCTCTCTCAGCCCTAGGAAGGAGCCAATGGCAAACCAGGAGACTGAGAGTTCTAGTCCCGCCTTAGGCATGAAAGCCGGCTGGGTGACCTTGGGCCAGTCACTCCCTCTTAGCCCAGCCCACCCCGCAGGGTGGTTGTTGTGGGGAAAAGAGGAGGAGGAAGGAGTATTAGGTATGTTTGCTGCCTTGAGTTATTTATAAAAATAATAAAGGCAGGATAAAAATTATATATATATATATATATATATATATATATATATATATATGTAAACAAACAAACAGACAAACAAACAAACAAACATATTTGGTCTCCAAATCCAGCATTTTAACTGCTATATGTTACCTCTTTAATGAGCTTGCAAGCCGTTCCAAAGTGAGGCTATCCAGATGGTTTGGACTACAACTCCTAATAGCTCCTGTGAGCATGGCAAAAGTTCAGAAAACTGCAAGTTGTAGTCCATAGGATCTGGAAGATACCACATTGATTTAGGTGCCCTCTCCCTACCCCCACCCCCAAATCTTGTTAAAAGAATTCTAGAATCTCTCTGTGAAGTTTGCCTGACCAATCTCTTCTTAATAGCAGAGGAGAGAAGCCATTTGTACATACTATCTTCTGCTGTTCTGAGGACGCCATTTCCATTAACTGTTGAACCCTCTCTTATAGGCCTCTCTTATAGGAAATTCAGTGGAATTGATACTCAACCATGTAAGTGAATCAATTAAAAGCAACTTATCTTCAGGACTTGGTTAGCTTATAGTTATCTAAACCCTGGTTAGTTAATTGACCCGTTTTCTGAATTCACACCACACATTCAACCATATTAGGCTAAAATGTGGTTGGCTTCTTTGCTGCTCAGCCCTCCAATCAGCCAACCACATTTGAGCCTCACATGTCACAAACGGGTCTTCAAATAAATATGGGCTGGAAGTGGACAGCAGAGACTTGGTGCCAAGGCTCCAGTCATAGAAATGAGCTGCTTAAGTCAGTTTGTTGGTTTAGCACAACCCCCCTGGATGCTCCTAGCCTGGGGAAGGCCTTGTATCTGCACCTTGATGAAGCAATGCTTGAATGAACATCTTTTCAGAGATGTTCTGTGGCCCCTTAATTGAGCACCTTTATCAGCTGGCAACAACACCATTTTCTTCTTCTCCTTAATGGGCCTGTTGACTTTTAGGAGAAAGGAACCATTCAATCACAGGAGTAGCAAAGCAAGGAGGGAAATAGCCTGGACCTTCCTCAGACTGGACATTCTGCTACCAGCACTAGGAGGTCTGCATTGCCTCATTCCAGCAATGAAGCTGCTCTGGAAGGGTGTCCATTGCACACTCCCCTTCCGAGTAGACACACTTCTGGGATGAAGAAAGCACAAAGTGGGACACTAAATAGTTATGGAGAGCAACTTTATTGGACTTGCATCCAAATGTTGCTATGTTTTCCGTATTTCTGCTTGCTTTCTTTGAAGGAAGCACTACTGTGGAATAAGCCTTGAATATTGGCCGGGGGTCTGGAAATCTCTGGAAATCTTACTTGGGGATTATTTTTAACAGGATGTGGTTCAGATCTGTATATACGGAGTGAACATGCGTGAAATACATTCAAGCCAGTTCAGTTGCAATCCACTGTCAGTCCTGCTGAAATTAATTGGACGTCTGGCTTAGCGTGTTAAAGAACAGGCTGTTAACTGACATTCTCAGTTGATTTCAATGGGATGTAAGGATTTTGGATTAGGGTATTCATTGGTAATCACTCTGGGAACTGGGGTGAAAACCAGATTTCTGTCACTTGCTCTTGTATGAATGTTGGCAACAGGCTGAAACAATCCAGTTAAAAATACACCTGCCTTTTCCCAATGTGTCACCATAAATCAGCCGGACGGCAATGGTGGCACACTACTTCAGAAGGCTAATGGGCGCCCAAGACAAATGAGGGTGCACTTTTGCTCCTACCTCCTTGTTTTCTTCCCCCTCCCCTCTTTCCCTTTTAACTCAGACCCTGAATTGTGGTTCCCAAGCTCATTTGGCAGCATCAATTCAGTTCCCAGAGAAAGAGAAGGTGCCACATCTGGGGAAGAAGATGGCAAAAACTGCAGCCTCAAGGAAACGGAAAGGCAGGAAGAAGATGGAAAATTTAAGAAGCAGAAGGGCAGAGATCCATTTCCTGTGTGGATTTATTAGCATCTCTCTGTCTTTTGCTGAGTAAAACGTCGTCACATAGATGTGCATGTATTTTTCATTCTCTGGAGGGTATGGAAACAGAATATCAAATGGAAGGGCTGCAAGGCTCCTTGGAGATCATTGAGTCCAGTAAAGGAGTCTGCTACTGCAGTATAGCATCCTTGACAGATGGCCACCCAGAATACTTCCAATGTAGAAGAATCCACCACCACTTCCTGAGCCAGTCTGTTCATTGCTGAACAATCCATATAGGTAGGAGACTTTTCCTGATATCCAAGATAAATCTATTTCCTTTTCATTTAAACCCAGTGTTTCTTGTCCTGTCTTCTGGAACAACTATGAACAATGACTCTGTGCAGTATTTTCTTCTCCAGACTAAATATACACAAAACCTTCAAGTTTAGGCATTATTAAGCATACAGTATATCAAAACCAAAGAAAGTTCTCCATAGTTTTTCCCCCCAGGCTCCTTCTTATATTGGCTTTGGGCACACTCCAATTTGTCAATATCCTTCCTAAAGTAGTGTTCAGAGCTGGATATAATATTCTTGGTGAGATCGGATTAGAACAGAATAGAGAGGAACAATGACCCCTTGATCATGAAACTATACCTCTGTAGATGCAGCTGCATCACACTATTGGCTCATGTTCAGTTTGCAATTCACCAAGATATCCATTTCCTTTTCATCTGTACTGCTGTCTAATATGGTCCTTCCATCTTAAACTCACGGCTTTGATATTTTTACCCAAATGTAGGACAGTGCATTTGTCCCTGCTGAAATCCATCTTGCTTGTTTTTGCCCAAAATCCAGTTTGTCAAGATTCTCCTGAAAATATGCTGTCCTACTTGGTATCACCTCTCTTTTTTGCCATCTGCAAATGTCACCATCATATTTTCTAAACCTTTATCCAAGTCATGTATAAATACACTGAACAGCACAAGGCCTAGCCCTGTGGTATACCATACAACAGGGGTCCCCAACCTGTGGGCCATGGCCCATTAGAGGAAGTGGGCTGCACAGCAGGAGGTGAGAGGTGGTGTCAGAGGAGAGGTGGAGAGGCGGGCTGAGGAGCGCGAGGCCTGATTGGCCCCCACTCGCAAACCAAGCTCACCCAGCCACGTGGAGCTCCCGGACCGAGCCGAGAGATGCCGCTGCCACAGAATCTGCTGCCAACGCCAGCTCAGTTCTTGCCTTGCCGCCAGTTCCAGCCACGTGCCCTGCAGCTGCCATCCCGGCCTTCGAAACTGCCACGTTGGTAAGTGCCTCCGCCTTGCCACCTAGCTCCGCGAGAGACCCAGTCCCTGCCAACCGATCTCACACCGCACCCACGTCCCTTCCTGCCACCCTAGTTCCCCCTCATACAGCCCAGTTCCTCCCTTCTTGGGATGCCCCCCCGTTCCGCACGATTGGCTCCCGCATGCAACCCCCCATCCGCGCGATTGGCTCCTGCCTGCAAACCCCGCCCCTGTCTGCACGATTGGCTCCCGCCTGCAAACCCCCCATTCCGCGTGATTGGCTCCCGCCTGCAAACCCTGCCACCCATCTGCGTGATTGGCTCCCGCCTGCAAACCCCACCCCCCAGTCCGTAGAAAAATTGTCTTCCATGGAACCGGTCCCTGGTGCCAAAAAGGTTGGGGACCCCTGCGCTTCCCTTCAACTTGAAGCTGTTGGGTATGATTGTTCTACCAGCCCTGTATCCATATAATACTAGCATAGTCCAGCCCACATTTGGTCATTTTCTCTATAGAATTTTGTGGGAGACTTTGTCAAATGCTTTGTTGAAGTCAAGATACACTATTACTACCACATTCCCATGGTTAATTAAACTGGTCACTCTATTAAAAAAGTAGTTCAGGTTGGTTTATTGTGTGTTATTCTTGATAAACCCAAGCTGGCTTCTGCCAAGTAATGCATTCTATTCTAAATGTTCACAAATCAACAGCTTAATAATTTGTTACAGAGTTTTGCCCAGTATTGATATCAAACTGACCAGCCTGTAGTTACCCAGGTCTTCTTTCCCCCCCTTTTTTGAAAATACAGTAGGAGCCTTTGCCTTTCTTCAATCCTCTGGCACAATGCCCATCCTAACCCTAACCCATCCTCCACAATTTCTCAAAGGTCACAGAAAAGGGATCCAAGGTGACCTTCAGAAGCTTCTTCAAGACTTTCAGATGTGGTCCTGGAGATTTAAGCTAATTCATGGGAGCCAGGTACTTCCTAACCATGTACTCAAAGTAGCTGAGGTAGTCTTCCTTCTCCTCCAAATATTACTGCCTTACCATCTTCTCCTAATAGTGGTCCCACCTGTAAGTTTTTCTTTGATTTTGTACTAACATAGCCAAAAGCCCTTTTTGTTGCTTTTAGCTTCCCCTGAAAGCTTATTTTGTGCTTTAACCATTCTAACTTTCTTTCTGCAGATATTAGCTATTTGTTAGTACACCTCCTTGGTAATTACACCCATATTCAACCCCTATATAGAGAGTTCAGTTGAACACTCCATATACATTCACATGGTTTCCTAAGCTGTCATTTTTCTTTCTCATTAAAATGGTGTGCAATTGTACTACTAATATCTTATTTGGGGGAAGATCCCAACTCTCTTCCATTTTTTCTGACTTGAGGAATTTGATCTATGGGATCCGCTTAGTGGTTCTCTAAGCTTGTTGGTATTGGCTGTCCTGAAATCTAGTGTTGATGTATCCCAATTTTTCTTTCTGTAATGTTTGAACCCCAAGACAACATAGTCACTTCCTCCCAAAGTTCCTACTGCTCTTAACTCTTTAAGCAGCTCTTCCCTACTGGTTAGGATAAGACCTAGGAGAATCAATTCCTTTCTCTCCTCTTTCACTTTCTGGAAAATGAAACAGCAAGACCACAAAGACCTTTTGGAGATCTTGCAGCCTAGGCCAGGTTACATTTCCAACAGATGTTGTGATGGTTTAAGTCTCCTGTTAGTACGTGTCTCTGAAACTTGTGTATCTGGTCCAGATTATCCAGAACTTTTGCTTGGTTAGCACACCCTCACAATACTATTGTTATAGTTTTCCTTCCCTTATATTCGTACCCAAATGCTTTTGACTGGACCATTACACTCAAATTCCTGGATCCCAATACATTTATACATATATATATTGCCTTCACATATAATTTTATAATTCATCTCCCTTTGTCTGCCTTATTCCTTTTGAATAAGGAATCCCGCCTTAGGCATGAAAGCTGGCTGGGTGACCTTGGGCCAGTCGCTCTCTCTCAGCCCAACTCACCTCACAGGGTTGTTGTTGTGGGGAAAATAGGAGGAGGAAGGAGTATTTGGTATGTTCGCCACCTTGAGTTATTTATAAAAAAAATAAAGGTGGGATAATAAACAAACAAACAAACAAACAAACTGTACCCTTCAATCTCAGCATCTGTCTCATGGGTTTCATCCCATCAGATTTAACTAATGCTAACCAAATCATAGTTACCATAATTGCAGGATTAGCCACTATCTGTGCCAGCTAAACTACAATCTTTTTTTATCGCTTCATTTTGTATATTTTCTTGCTATCCAGCCATCATATAATCATCTCCTCTCATTTCTGCTACAAGTGATAGAACTGTCATCTGCATTCCCAAGATTTCTATAGGTTGAATGCCTTCCAACTGAACTTACCAAACAATAAACTTATTTTGAACTATAAGAAAATAGTGGAATGATGTGAGTTAATGCTGTCTGACTAGTGAGATTCCAGATCTATATTCTCATGAGGTCAGAATATATACTGTGGGCCCAGGATATTACTATTAACAGCATGCACTGTCAATATTAACATTATCCAGATTTATGCTCCTTCAATAGATAAAGGTGAAGATGTAATAGAGGAATTTTATGAAAATGTTAAAAGCATGCTACTGTTCATTAACTTTCCTCCACAACCCTAATAATCCTAATAGGTGATTTCAGTGCAAGAGTAGGAAAGATTTAATATGAATATCTGATAGGTGAATATGGCTTAGGTATTAGAAATGAACATGGTGGCTGGTTGATACAATTCTATGAGGAAGTACAATGTGATGATTGTACCCTGGTAAGACGGAGTGGCTGTGGATTAATGGCTCCTCGGTATCTAGGAAATTGTCATCTTTAGTTCTGGATGGGGTTGCACTGCCCCAGACAGACCTGGTTCGTAACTTGGGGGTCCTCTTGGACTCATGACTCCTGCGCAACTTTGTGTTGTGTGCCAGTTACGACCCTTCCTGGAATGAGAGGCCCTTCGAACGGTCACTTATGCTCTGGTTATCTCCCATATAGACTACTGTAATGCGCTCTACATGGGGCTACCCTTGAAGAATATCCGGAAGCTTCAGCTGGTCCAGAATGTAGCCGCGCGGACAATTTTGGATGTCCCTAAGCGGACACATGTAACACCTTTGTTGCACGAGCTGCACTGAGTTCCAGCTTGCTTCCGGGTCCAATTCAAGGTGTTGGTTATGACCTTTAAAGCCCTTCATGGCATGGGACCAGGCTACCTAAGGGACCGTCTCATCCCCATTACATCTGTCAGATTTCTCATATGAGATTATCAAATTGGGTTTCTCTACAAAGCAAAAGTGTTTTGGTTTGCATCCTTTACAAAGCAAAGGCTTCTCATGGTGACGTGAAGTGCAGGTGCAAGATAACAACGGTCACGTGTGTATTGTTATGGCTAGTTTCTGGATCTTCCCATGAGAACAAACCCTCAGCCTGATTCCGTCTGTGGACAGCCTTGCTCAGTTTAGAGCAAGGGGGGGAGGAAATCACGTGCTCGCTTAGATGCAGCACTGCTACCCAATAGCAGGTCATGCTATGTGCTTTAGGCCTAGTGCTTTAGGCCTTGTGTGTGTCACAGCTAACTTCCAGCCAATCAGAAAGCTAGAAGAACTGAATATACAACCATGCAAAATGGTGTTCTATGCTTCTTGATTTCTAGTGTCTTTTAGCCATGTAGTTCTTCACGTCTTCACTTCCTGTGGACTGGGCAGTGTGAGCTATGCCTGGCTTTGGGTATAGGCCATGGCGTGAGCTCTGGCCCTGGGATCAATACATGGAACTCTGCTTATAAGTTTGTTTTTGTTTTTCCTTTTACAATGCTGTACCATGTATATTCAACTTTCCTTTTTGCGATAATGTGATTGTATATACATTATTGCCTTATGCTACCAGTAAACACTGTTAGCCCTACAAGCTGCATTCTTGTCTGTTTATTCTCAAGCCTCGAGTTTTTTCCCCCCCCTTTAAGCCAGCGTACATCCCATCAACATCGTCCCGTCCCATCCAGTTATGCAGAGAGGGCATGCTACGGACCCCATTGGTTAAAGAATTCCATCTAACGGGGTCACGGAAGCGTGCCTTCTCTGCAGTAGCCCCTGCTCTGTGGAACATTCTCCCCCTGGAGATAAGACAGTCCCCCTCGCTCCTGGACTTCCAGAAAAAACTCAGGACCTGGTTTTGTCAACATGCCTGGGGCGGGAAGAAGACTG
Source organism: Charina bottae (assembly GCA_023362775.1). Classification (NCBI taxonomy): domain Eukaryota; kingdom Metazoa; phylum Chordata; class Lepidosauria; order Squamata; family Charinaidae; genus Charina; species Charina bottae. The sequence continues at coordinate 246,840,796 of JALMGJ010000001.1, read as the reverse complement.
TACATTCCTGGGGATGGCTAATGCCTTAGGGTGGCCCTACAGTGCCCTTTCCATGGTTTTAAAGAAGATACTGCCATCTGGATTTTATTATATTTATTATATTCACTAATTGTTTATATAAACATATAAAGAATTATATTATATTCACAAATTGTTATTTTAATGTTTATTTAACTCTATATTTGTAGTATAGTTAATTATGTTTGACTGTAAACCACCCAGAGTCCCTCTCGGGGGAGTTGGGTGGTGATAAATCAAATAAATAAATAAATAAATAAATAAATAAATAAATAAATAAATAAATAAATTATTGTCGAAGGCTTTCACGGCCGGAGTTCAATGGCTGTTGTGGGTCTTCCGGGCTGTGTGGCCGTGTTCTGGAAGTTGTCGTTCCTAACGTTTTGCCAGCATCTGTGGCCAGCATCTTCAGAGGGCAGGAGCACAGATAGAAGCAGACAGAGATTTTGCTTCTATCTGTGCTCCTGCCCTCTGAAGATGCTGGCCACAGATGCTGGCGAAACGTTAGGAACGACAACTTCCAGAACACGGCCACACAGCCCGGAAGACCCACAACAGCCAAATAAATAATAAATAGTATATTGGGTGCAAAAACATACTTAGGGGCTAATTATTGTTCTAATAATTGTCCATTAGTAGTAAAAATGAGGTGAGATTCAAAATAATCAAAATATAAAAGGAAAATACTAGAATTAGAAATAATGGTATCTAAAAATTATTGAAGAGGTAAAATGAAGTATAGACATCACTATGAAACAAATGGGGGACAAGTTTAACAACCGGAATGATGTGAATGAAAACTGGAAGATGGCTAGTGAATCACTGATACAAATTATCAGTAGTTGAAATAGAATGACTGGAAGGACATTGTAACATGAAAAACACAAATAAGGAGAAATCATAAAAAGAAAACATATAAAGAAATTCATCAGAAGATCCAGAAAAAAAATTGACCTGCAAAACCAAAATGGGTGATAGATGCAGGCCCGCAACTAGGGTCTTTGTCACCCGGGGCAAACATGGATTCCGCCCCCCCCCCCAAATTGAGAAGTTCTGCCACACACCCCTACTCGCACTACGGCATGTGTACAAACCTGCGTAACATTTTCCCAAGCGCGCGCGCGAGAAGAGCGAGCGAGCCCCCGCCCTCCCGTTCTGGCGAGTGCTAGTTTGTCGGAGGAGCCGGGCGCACGAAAGCCGCTCCTGCCTGCTTGAGTGGTGGTCTCCACCCACAAGCAACCTGTGCGAGCGTGAGATTAAGTCCTGATTCGCACCGCAGGCCTAATACAAAGGACTTTTGGCGCCCCCCCCAGTGTGGTGCCCGGGGCACATGCCCCACTTGCCCCCCCTAGTTGCAGCCCTGGATAGATGTAATGAAACTGAAGTGCAGGAAGCTAAATATGATATTCTTAATATGCATTAAAATAAATAAAATTACAGGCACAGATAGAATCTAAAATACCAATATATTAATAGATAAGGAATGGAGAAAAGTAACTGCCATTAACCCTCCCCCCACATGCATGGGAAGTATATGTGAAACAACTTTTTATGACAATAAAGTACTGCATTATAAGTAGCCAACTGCAGATACAGGACCTTATGTATGTAGAAAAGTCACACAAGGAATTAAAAATTAAAAAATGATAAGGAGGTGGAACCTAATGGTATCCCTGCATAAATACTAAAACCAATGAATGTAAATATTTTAACAAAATTGTTCAATATAATCTTTGATACAGGGATTATTTCAGATGATTAGCCAAATAACTACTGTATATTCATTAGCCTATTTAAAACAATGCCAAAATACAATGAATACTGTACAATAAGTTTGATGAATCATGTTTTAAAAATATTTCTTAAAATAGTACAGAACAGGATCTACTGAGGTTGTTTTGAGTCTCACCCAGTTTGGATTCAGGCATAGATCAGGTAATAGAGATGCTTTTTTTTATTATAAAATGTCCAGCAGAATATTGTAGAGAGATGAATGAGGATGTTGATGAGGTCAGGATAACCATTAAACTGCTGGGGAATTTATATAAATTTTAAATATTTTCTATATTCTATAAATATTTTTATATTTTATATTTATATTTTTATGATGTACTTGTTTTTATGATTTTAATCTCTTGTTATTTTAACTGAATTGTAAACCATCCAGAGTCGCTTGCGAGATGGGTGGTGCAGAAATGTGAGAAATAAATAAATGTACAACTCTGTCCTCCAACATCTGGAGTCCACTTCCTATCTTTATTGACACAGAGTTTTTTCTAGGGTCATGCAATCATTGTTGTGCTTCATTATTACAGTAATGAAGACCAGCTTTATATCACTTCAATGAAGGCTAGGTGATACTTTGAAAATGTTCTAAGTCACCAGTCCAGAAATGGCCTATGGTGGTGACCCAGGAATAGGTAAAACCTTCCTGTATTTTGAACCTGGCCCACAATAGATTTTGAAGCACTTTGATTGACAAGCAGCAAAAACCTCCTTCAGTTCTGGTATAAATATTCAGAGCCAGGCCTTCATTGGGATGTATTTTGCGAATGTTTCTCCTTTTGAAATCCAATACCGATTTGATTGTTTGCTTTATGTGTTTATATTATTGCTTGTTTCTTTTATATTTATACCGTGGACATTTTATTGCACTTTTATGGACGTGTGTAAACTGCTGAGAGCCTTTTTCGATTGCGGGGTAGAGTAGGGGGTGAGTATGAGTCGCATGCATGCATGCATGCATGCATGCATACATACATACATACATACATACATACATACATACATACTTGACGGAAGTGCCCCTTATTTTAGAAATATCCCTCAAAGTTGAATTTCAAAAGGAAAAAAGTCAGTGCTTAAACATTAACTCTGAATTGGGAAATCAAGACAAACTTTGTTTTCCAGGC
>JALMGJ010000001.1:246667866-246832866 GCA_023362775.1 Charina bottae | reverse complement strand
TAGAATCACTTAAAAAAAGAGGAGAGAAAATGAGTAAAATCAGAACAACATGCACATATTGATATGCATGTTATTTAGAATGGACTATAGTATTTAAATAAAAATACTGTAATTTAAATATTAAGACAACATCTGTAGTGAGGAAGATTATAATAAGGTGGTTTGTGGGATTGTTAGGTCTGCAGTCCAGATGCTCAATGTGAATGGGCAACTTCTAGAACCCTGTTCTCCAGCCTTATGGCATCTTTAAATTTGTCTTAGATTGGACAGCTTTTCAAACAAAGCCAGGCAGCCACACCAGCGAGGTGTTTGGGATGCTATCTGGGTCTGGTGGGAACTGTTTTCTGGCATATTTGGAGGGCATCAGCCTGTTTTCCTGTGAAATAAAGAGCTGCTTTCTGACAACCTTTATTATTGGTCTGTAAGTAGAGCACATGGTCATCCTTTCATTTTTATTTCATTTCAGTTTCTCATTGCTAAGCAATGTTTGTCCCAGCAATAGATTTTCCACAAAAGAAGCCAAAGCATTACCGGCCCATATTGATCACATAGAATAATAAGCAACAACAACAACAACAACAACAACAACAACCAAGGTGCTTCACTCAGTGTAGTGTTAGAATAAGGCTGGGCAATACATTGCTCTCCAAATGATGCTGAACTTTAATTCTTAGGAACTCCCAATCAATTTAATTTAATTATTTTAATTAATTAATTTAATTTAGGTTGCTATTAGCTTCAGAATGACTGTGGGTGGCTCACAATATGACAAAGAGAATAAATACAATAAAATTCAAAGAGACAGAGCCAACAGAAACAAATAGGATAAGGACAAGATAAAGAACAAGATGACAAATCTGGCCAATATACAAAAAAACCATATATCAACACATATTCACAAGTGGCTCCAACCACTGTAGCCCAGGGTCTACATGACCAACATGGACAACCATTACAAGGTTCCCTAACAAGGCCTTGAGAACGCTTGCAGTCTGTATCCAAGAACTCTCTATTGTTTTCCTTACAAGGTCATAGGTGTTTTCCCATCTGACAGTAAAAAGTAGGTAGCAGTTAATTGAAGCCAATCTCAGAACACCTTGTTTGCCTATGCTGCTGTTCATCTAGAGAACTGAAGGAGTGGCCTTTGAAAAATGGAAGGAGTGTTTACTGAAGATCATTCAGTGGCCTGTTAGAACCAGTGAATGGAGCAGAGCTTAACGTTGTGTAAAGTCGTGGGCAGAAAAAGGAATATTATTTAAAAACACAGCCTGTGAGCATGTTAGAGAGATTCAGGTTCTTATTCTTACATTTTTAGCCCACCCAAGCATAAAGAAACACACACTTAGACATTGCAGGTACAAAAAGTAAGTACAAAAGAGTTCTTACATTTATTTTGTCCAGGTATAGCCATTTCAGTAGAAAATTGGTTTCAGTTCTTCTTTCTGTTCCCTAAACTGAATACCTCTGGCCCTGTTTGCTGCCAGAGGCTGCGTGGAGAAAGGGGCTTGAGGCCTAGGCATGGCCTCTCCATGGAGGAGCTCAGGCACGTGCGTCCTACCCCATCGGTGGAAGAATCAGAGAGAGAGAAGAGGAAGTGGGAGGGGCAACAAGCAGCTTCCTCTGGAAGCACAGAGTTTGCCTCTTAGAGCAATCACCCATATGCTAATGAGGCATGCTTGTTTTGCTGGATTCCAACATTTACTAAATCTTTGTGTCAACCAATGTCAATTTGAATGGGGGACGGAGTGTTAATGAGAGCCCATTATGTGGTTACTATTTCTTTAGATTGGTTTGGTTCCTCAGATGTTGTTTATGTTTTATATTGTGTTTGGGTATTGTTTTTAAATGTTATGAGCTGCCTAGAGTTGCTGTTGTGAGATGGGCGGCTATATAAATCAAATAAATAAAATATAGCAAGCAAGCTCAGCTGTTGGACCCATAAAATTTGCTGATCATGTTTTGTCTTCTACATCAGTCGCTTCATTTACTGGGAAAGGTATAAGAATAGATACCAATAGCAATCTAAATGCTCTAGGTCAGAGCTTTCCAAACTGTGTGTCGCGACAAAAAAGTGTGTCACCTGCGGGGCCCAGATGTGTCGCGTCAAAACCCGGAAGCGCTGATGGCACGCCATCAGCGCTTCCGGGTTTTCCCGCGGCGACACACCAACGATGGCGCGCGAAAATCTGAAAGCGCCACAGCCATGGTGGCGCACAAAAACCAAAAGCGGCAGCAGCGCTTCCGGGTTTTTGCACGCTGCTGTAACGGTGGCACTTCCGGGTTTTCCAGCGGCGACACACCAACGGCGGTTGGTGTGTCGCCGCGGGATACCTTTGGAAAGCCCTGCTCTAGGTGCTGTTTCTCATCTAGCCAAGAAATGCACCAGAAGAGGTGTAGAAGAGGCATGTATTAGCAGGCTTGGAAGCTTTGAGGCTTGCAGATGCCTGAAAAGCATTAAATAACAGGAAGGGGGACAAAAACAGTTCAGTGAAGATTGGGGCTCCTCCATGTTGCAAGATGGATGGATGATATTCTGGAGGTGATGGACTCAATCGTGGGGGAGCTGGGGATGGTGACGGCCGACAGGACGCTCTGGCGTGGGCTGGTCCATGAGGTCATGAAGAGTCGGAAGCGACTGAACGAATAAACAACAACATGTTGCTGGAGGCCTTGCCCACTGCCAACTGCCACTCTATTGTATCACCATTACTCCCAGATTCGGGGAAGATGAGGAAGGATAGAAAGGCCTCCTGGATGACCAGCAGGGAAGTGGGGAAAAAAAACTGGACTCCAGCCAGTGACCCATCCCCATATCTTCATTATTTCCTTGCTTGTTTGCTTTCATGCAAAGAAAAGAAAAACACCATTGAACACATGCAAAGAGCAACAAAATTGTCCCTATGATTTGTCTAAAGCAGTGATTACCAAACTGCCACCATTGGCGACACACCAACGGCGGGGGCGGGGGTGTGCGTGGGGGCAGGGGCATGTGGGGGGTGCGTGGTGGTGGTATGCATGGCGGCGGCAGCGGCGGCGGCCTCGTGTTTTCCGCTAAAACCCGGAAGCACTGATGGCGTGCCGCTGCCGCCGTGCACGCCGCCACCACCGCGCGCGCCGCCGCGCCGCCGCCATGCACGTCCACTTCCAGGTTTTGTCGCGACACACTAAAGTGTCACGACACACAGTTTGGAAAGCTATGGTCTAAAGAAAGGGAAGGGAAGATAAGATAAGATAAGATAAGATGCTATGGCACATTAGCTTCAGCAAGGAAGGGGGAAATCCCAAGAGCAGGAGTTCTCACCAACAGCATCTGCCCAACCCTCAGCTTAAGAGGAAAAGTTACAAAACTGTCTTTGCAGCATTTCCTCTGAAGAAGGAGCTGAGATGATAGGGCAGTGCTTTCCAAAGTGCTGCCATTGGTGACACACCAACAGCGGCAGCGGCGGTGGTGCACGCGGGGGCGTGCATGGCGGCGGGGCGGGGTGGGGGGCGTGCGGGCATGCACGGCGGCGGGGCGGGGGGCGTGCGGGCGTGCACGGCAGCGGCAGCGGCCTCCGCTAAAACGCGGAAGCGCTGATGGCGCACCGCCGCCGCCGCCGCCATGCACACCCCTGCTGCCGCTTCCGGGTTGAGTGGCGACACACCAGACTGTGTGTTGCGACACACACTAAAGTGTCGCGACACACAGTTTGGAAAGCTGTGTGATAGGGAATAGGGCTTTACAAAGCTTCAGATTTAAAGGCAGAACAGTGCTTTGGAGCACAACTGGGTGCATGTATTGTATAGCCCATCTGCAGCTCCTTAAGCCAAAAGCATCTTTTTCCAGGATTGTGCTGCAGGGGTAGAGAAGGGAGGTATGTTTTGGTGTGTTTGGTAGGCACAAGAAGGTGAATGATTGTTGGGATGGAAGATGTTAGTGGAAGGACAATGGAAGTGTATGTCCTGAAAATAAGTGCTCAATGCTGTAATATTTCATTAAAGACCCCAATTATTTACTTGAATTAATAAAACCCCGAATGTCTCTGCCTTCCAATGGTGCATCTATAATTAACCGCCCAGAGTCCCCTCCGGAAATGGGGGGAGATGGGCGGTGATATAAGTTAGAAATATAAATAAATAAATAAATTATGGAATGTTCCAGATTCCAATGCTTAATGTAGAATGTTATCTTAACCAGGATAGGTTTTCCTTCTGACAAGAAAAGCAGTCTGTTTCTAAAATGGTAATTGTATTTCATTTCTCCTGTCTGAAGATAAAAGCATTGGCCAGATATAGTGGTGGTGGTAGTGGTGGTCTTGCTGCAAGAAATGACATGGCTACTCAACTGAAATGTGTTTACTTATTTTTATCAGCGAATTAAGCATTTAAATGCTAGGTAATTTTAAATTAATTTTAAAAAGCTATTTAACCAGTCCTAATTGTAACAGTACGAGTATGCTTAAAAAGTGGATGAAATGTCCCAAGCTGATTTTAAAATCCAACTAGCATTTAATGTGAACTGGCAAATGACAATTAAAAGGCTGATTTCTTTCCTCAGCTCTCAGTTTCTTTTACATATGACTTTTAATGCTCCCCATTATCTTTGTCTACCCATATTAGATTCCCCACATTTAACATGAAGGGTGTAGCCTGGGTGCTTGGATTTTGCTTTGCTAGGATGAAATCCCATCTGTGTATACTGAGAATTATTCATGAAAGTTATATTATCAGCAATATACTAGTCACTTATCTATTTTTAAATTTAAGACATCTCTAATTTAATTCAATCTGCAGTCTAAAAGAAATCAAAGAATTATTATGAACATGACTCATATGCATGAAAATGGGAATAAACATAATAATACTCTGATTAATATTTGAACTTAAGTCAAGTTTTTTTGTTGTTTATTCGTTCAGTCACTTCCGACTCTTCGTGACTTCATGGACCAGCCCACGCCAGAGCTTCCTGTCGGCCATCACCACCCTCAGCTCCCCCACGGTCGAGTCCGTCACCTCCAGAATATCATCCATCCATCTTGCCCTTGGTCGGCCCCTCTTCCTTTTGCCTTCCACTTTCCCTAGCATCAGCTTCTTCTCCAGGGTATCCTGTCTTCTCATTATGTGGCCAAAGTACTTCAGTTTTGCCTTTAATATCATTCCCTCAAGTGAGCAGTCTGGCTTGATTTCCTGGAGTATGGACTGGTTTGATCTTCTAGCAGTCCAAGGCACTCTCAGAATTTTCCTCCAGCACCACAGTTCAAAAGCATCTATCTTCCTTCGCTCAGCCTTCCTTATGGTCCAGCTCTCGCAGCCATAGGTTACTACAGGGAATACCATTGCTTTAACTATGCAGACCTTTGTTGTCAGTGTGATGTCTCTGCTCTTAACTATTTTATCAAGATTTGCCATTGCTCTCCTTCCAAGAAGTAGACGTCTTCTGATTTCCTGGCTGCAGTCAGCATCTGCAGTAATCTTTGCGCCTAGAAATACAAAGTCTGTCACTGCCTCCACTTTTTCTCCCTCTGTTTGCCAGTTATCAATCAAGCTGGTTGCCATAATCTTGGTGTTTTTGAGGTTTAACTGCAACCCAGCTTTTGCACTTTCTTCTTTCACCTTCGTCAGAAGGGTCCTCAGCTCCTCCTCGCTTTCAGCCATCAAAGTGGTATCATCTGCATATCTGAAATTGTTAATGTTTCTTCCAGCGATTTTAACTCCAGCCTTGGATTCATCAAGCCCAGCACGTCGCATGATGTGTTCTGCGTACAGGTTGAATAGGTAGGGTGAGAGTATACAACCCTGCCGTACTCCTTTCCCAATCTTAAACCAGTCCGTTGTTCCGTGCTCTGTTCTTACCGTTGCTACTTGGTCGTTATACAGATTCCTCAGGAGGCAGACAAGATGACTTGGTATCCCCATACCACCAAGAACTTGCCACAATTTGTTATGATCCACACAGTCAAAGGCTTTAGAATAGTCAATAAAACAGAAATAGATGTTTTTCTGAAACTCCCTGGCTTTCTCCATTATACAACGGATATTGGCAATTTGGTCTCTAGTTCCTCTGCCTTTTCTAAACCCAGCTTGTACATCTGGCAATTCTCGCTCCATGAATTGCTGGAGTCTACCTTGTAAGATCTTGAGCATTACCTTACTGGCATGTGAAATAAGTGCCACTATTTGATAGTTTGAACATTCTTTAGTGCTTCTCTTTTTTGGTATGGGGATATAAGTTGATTTTTTCCAATCTGATGGTCATTCTTGTGTTTTCCAAATTTGCTGGCATATGGCATGCATCACCTTGACAGCATCAAGGTGATCAAGTCAAGTTAGCTAAAAATGTTTACACAGAAACAAGTCTTTTTGATTTATTTTTCAAAATACATGTGTTTGGATCACTGACCATTTGAATCAATTTTAAATTTGAATAATACCCTATACAAATTGAAAATATTATTGATAGATCTTGGGGGTACAATGAATATAAAATAGGAGAGGAAGGAAGAGTATGCCATTTGAAGAGCTACAAGTGAACAATTTTAATAACTGCTATAAACAGTGTAACTATAAAAAGACAATACTTTTGATTCTGTGACAATTGAACTTGAGGAACTTCGTTGAAAGAAAGCTTCCTGTTTCTTCCACCTTCCTAGTAAAGGTAAAGGTTCCCCCCGCACATTTGTGCAGTCATGTCCGACTCTAGGGGCCGGTGCTCATCTCCGTTTGTTAGCCAAAGAGCCAGCGTTGTCCGAAGACGCTTCCACGGTCATGTGGCCGCATGACACGCACGGAACGCTGTTACCTTCCCACAGAAGAGGTACCTATTCATCTACTTGCATTTGCATGCTTTCGAATTGCTAGGTTGGCAAGAGCTGGAGCTAGTGCGGGAGCTCACTCCGCACACAGGGCTAGGGATTCGAACCTCCGATCTTGCAATCTTCCGATCGACAAGCCTGGCGTCTTACCCGCTGAGCCACCACGCCCCCCTCCACCTTCCTAGGTTCCCTAAAATGTGTCCCGAGACGTCAGGATCCCTCCTAAACAGTATGGGATGGACTGTGTATAGCTGCTGGGGGAGACAGGAGCCTTTAACTGGAATGGCCTTAATTCTTTGGTTGTGCAGCAACCTCCATTATCCTTTCTGATCTTCTATAAACACTTTTCAACTTCCAAATCAGTCCTAAGTGGAAATCCAAACCATTATGAACCATTATCTTCTCAAGAACACTTCTCCTGATCTGAAGGAAACTAGGTAAAAGGATCTGGCCATAAAATGTTGCAAGATGAACTTTGGGATCCATCCATCCAGCCAGCCTACCTTCTTTCAACATTCTCCCTTTCCCTCCAATAGCCAGCATTCTGTAGTCATGGGGGAGGGATGCTCTGCCCTTGCAGCCTGTCAGTTCTAGGACTTTTGGTCCTCTCCTTGCACACCTGGAGAAGGTTCATATACACACATAATCCACTGATGTCTGTGGTCGTTCTTTCTGCAGGATTTTAAACTGTTTGAGAAAACTCTCAATTGATCAAAATCACTTGCCACACAACAGTAAATAGCTCTGCATCATACAGTCTTCTGTGTCCTGAAAAAATGACTGTTGCCACGCACTGAAGGGAGCATAGCATTAGTGCTATATTTCCCCCTCCCCCCATTTACTATCACAAGAGTAGCAGGTATACTTAAAATAAAAGGTATATTCTGTGTCACTAATTAAATGGAAGCCTAAAGTCCTTCTACTCAAGTGGCTTAGAAGTCAGTATCTTACAGCTTTCCTCTTATGGAGAAAATGGCTCTTAAATTATACAAGTTGTTTTAACATTTACATTTGCTTTTGATTAACCTTCGTAACACTTCCATCCTCCCATGTACGGCTGATGTTTGCCCAAGAACTGCAAGTAAAATGACACTGTGAGTCACCAATGAGGAATTTATGGGAAAGATCATGACAAAAATAGTGTCCCTGTTGAGAGGGCAGGTACTATTGGTTTTATTGCTTTGCCAGAAATACATAGTTAAATTTATCTATAAAACTTGACTTTGATCCTGTTGTTCTGTTCCCTGGCCTTGAGAAAATAGCCTGTACCTGTATTCTAGGTTCAGAAGTACTTGGTAAGTTTTTTTGGACGATTTAAACCAGACTTCATCAATCTGGCACCTTTCAGATATGTTGGGACTGCAACTCTCAGAAGTCCCAACCAATATTTCCAACTAAAGACTATGCTGATTTAAAGATTTGGGAACCACAGTCCCAACAAAACTGGAGGGCACCAGATTGGAGAAGACTAAAGTGACATTTCTTCATTAGCTTCCTTATAATTCTGCAGTTGGGTCTGCCAAAGCAGTTTGACAGGAGGGCTACTACAAATTCATCTTTGATAGTCCATCTTTTCATATGATTGGCGAACGCTTGTAGTGGATCTCTTCCTGACCATTGTCCTACTTCTCCTTTTTTAACGTTAGAATTTCTTTAAAAAAGAAACCTCCAAGTTTACCCCATTGCATCAGTGTACATACAATATTGCAAAGATGAAGACCCTAAATCCACAAACTCTGGCTATACTACAATCCTGACTTTTTTAAAATTACTTTTTCTTAAGATCATCCACTCTGGAGATTCAGATGGCTCTCATCCGGTTGGTCTTCTGAAAGGCTTGAAGATCTGGTTTTTTCCTTAGGTCCTGGAGTAGGTGCTGGATGAGACTGTCGATAAGGATTGGAATGTTGAATGATTGTGAATTGGCTTTGGTTTATATTATGTTTTTTTCTCTCTCTCTCTGTTCTACCTTGTTGGTTCTGTTTTTGGTTTTATTCCTATGTCAGCCACACAGAATCACAGTTTGTGAATTGGGCAGCCATATTTATTTATTTATTTATTATTTAAATTTATCCCCGCCCATCTCCCCAATAAAATAATAAAATAAAATAAAATAAAATAAAATAAAATAAAATAAAATAAAATAATAAAATAAAATAAAATAAAATAAAATAAAATAAAATAAAATAAAAAATAATAAAATAATAAAATAAAATAAAATAAAATAAAATAAAATAAAATAATAAAATATAAAATAAAATAAAATATAAAATAAAATATAAAATAAAATATAAAATAAAATAAATAATCCAGTCTGCCCCCCACATCAGTGCACTGAATATATACTTACAATTGCATAATTCCTTTATTTTATTTATTATATCAATTTATATGGCCGCCCATTTCAAATTCATGACTCTGGGTGGCTAACAGTAATTAAAACTGCATATAAAAAGTTTAAAAAATAAAAACAAGAACACACATGTAATCCACAGCCAAGGTAAAAACAAAATCACCGATGACAACTCAATATAGCCATTGCATAGGCTCTGCCCTGCATCCAGATCCCCAGGCCCAGTGACAAAACCATGTCTTTAAGTTCTTATGAAAGGCGGATAGGGTTGAAACTAATCTAATCTTATTAGATTTGTTAATATTAATAATAATAAAAATTTTGTTGTTGTTCAGTCGTTCAGTCGTGTCCGACTCTTCGTGACCTCATGGACCATAGCACGCCAGGCCTTCCTGTCCTCCACTGTCTCTCGGAGTTTACTCAAATTCATGTTCATTACATCGGTGATGCTATCTAACCATCTCATCCTCTGCCGTCCCCTTCTCCTTTTGCCCTCAGTCTTTCCCAGCATCAGGGTCTTTTCCAGTGAGTCCTCTCTTCTCATTAGGTGGCCAAAGTATTTGAGCTTCAGCTTCAGCATCTGTCCTTCCAATGAGCAGTCAGGGTTGATTTCCTTTAGGATTGACTGGTTTGACCTCCTTGCAGTCCAAGGGACTCTCAAGAGTCTTCTCCAGCACCACAGCTCGAAAGCATCAATTCTTCGGCGCTCAGCCTTCCTTATGGTCCAACTCTCACAGCCATACATTGCTACTGGAAAAACCATAGCTTTAACTATACGGACCTTTGTCGGCAAGGTGATGTCTCTGCTTTTTAATATGCTGTCTAGGTTTGCCATAGCTTTCCTTCCAAGGAGCAAGCGTCTTTTAATTTCATGGCTGCAGTCACCGTCTGCGGTGATCTTGGAGCCCAAGAAAATGAAATCTGTCACTGCTTCCATTTCTTCCCCTTCTATTTGCCAGGAAGTGATGGGACCAGATGCCATGATCTGGGTTTTTTTAATGTTGAGTTTCAAGCCAGCTTTTGCACTCTCCTCTTTCACCCTCATCAAGAGGCTCTTTAGTTCCTCTTCACTTTCTGCCATTAGGGTGGTATCGTCTGCATATCTGAGGTTGTTGATATTTTTCCCGGCAATCTTAACTCCGGCTTGTGATTCATCCAGCCCGGCATTTCTCATGATGTACTCTGCATATAAGTTAAATAAGCAGGGTGATAATATACAGCCTTGTCGTACTCCTTTCCCAATTTTGAACCAGTCGGTTGTTCCATGTCCGGTTCTAACTGTTGCTTCTTGACCCACATACAGGTTTCTCAGGAGACAGGTAAGGTGGTCTGGTACTCCCATCTCTTTAAGAATTTGCCACAGTTTGTTGTGATCCACACAATCAAAGGCTTTAGCGTAGTCAATGAAGCAGAAGTAGATGTTTTTCTGGAACTCTCTTGCTTTTTCCATGATCCAGCGAATGTTGGCAATCTGATCTCTAGTTCCTCTGCCTCTTCGAAACCCAGCTTGCACTTCTGGTAGTTCTCGGTTCACATGCTGCTGAAGCCTAGCTTGTAGGATTTTGAGCATAACCTTGCTGGCATGTGAAATGAGTGCAATTGTACGGTAGTTTGAACATTCTTTGGCATTGCCTTTCTTTGGAATTGGAACGTAAACTGACCTTTTCCAATCCTGTGGCCACTGTTGAGTTTTCCAAATTTGTTGGCATATTGAGTGCAGCACTTTAACAGCATCATCTTTTAGGATTTTAAATAGCTCAGCTGGGATACTGTCTTCTCCGCTAGCTTTGTTGTTAGTAATGCTTCCTAAGGCCCACTTGACTTCACTCTCTAGGATGTCCGGCTCAAGGTCAGTGACCACACCATCGAATTTATCAGGGATATTAAGATCTTTCTTGTATAGTTCTTCTGTGTATTCTTGCCACCTCTTCTTAATCTCTTCTGCTTCTGTTAGGTCCCTGCCTTTTTTGTCCTTTATCATGCCCATCTTTGCACAAAACGTTCCCTTGATATCTCCGATTTTCTTGAAGAGATCTCTAGTCTTCCCCATTCTATTGTTTTCCTCGATTTCTTTGCATTGTTCATTTAAGAAGGCCTTCTTATCTCTCCTTGCTATTCTCTGGAATTCTGCATTCAGTTGTTTATATCTTTCCCTTTCTCCCTTGCCTTTTGCTTCCCTTCTTTCCTCAGCTATTTGTAAAGCCTCATCAGTCAGCCACTTTGCTTTCTTGCATTTCTTTTTCTTTGGGATGGTTTTAGTTGCTGCCTCCTGTACAATGTTACGAACCTCCATCCATAGTTCTTCAGGCACTCTGTCTACCAGATCTAATCCTTTAAATCTATTCCTCACTTCCACTGTATATTCATAAGGGATATGATTTAGGTCATACCTGATTGGTCTAGTGGTTTTCTCTACATTCTTCAATTTAAGCCTAAATTTTGCAATAAGAAGCTCATGATCTGAGCCACAGTCAGCTCCAGGTCTTGTTTTTGCTGATTGTATAGAGCTTCTCCATCTTTGGCTGCAAAGTATATAATCAATCTGATTTCGGTATTGACCATCTGGTGATGTCCATGTGTAGAGTCGTCTCTTGTGTTGTTGGAAAAGAGTGTTTGCTATGACCAGCGTGTTCTCTTGACAAAACTCTATTAGCCTTTGCCCTGCTTCATTTTGTACTCCGAGGCCGAACTTGCCTGTTATTCCGGTTATTTTTTGACTTCCTACCTTAGCATTCCAGTCCCCTATGATGAAAAGGACATCTTTTTTTGGTGTTAGTTCTAGAAGGTGTTGTAGGTCTTCATAGAACCGGTCAACTTCAGCTTCTTTGGCATCAGTGGTTGGGGCATAGACTTGGATCACTGTGATGTTGAATGGTTTGCCTTGGATTCGAACTGAAAGCATTCTGTCGTTTTTGAGGTTGTACCCCAGTACTGCCTTTCCCACTCTTTTATTGACTATGAGAGCTACTCCATTTCTTCTAAGGGATTCTTGCCCACAGTAGTATATATAATGGTCTCCTGAATTAAATTCGCCCATTCCTGTCCATTTTAGTTCGCTGATTCCCAATATGTCGATGTTCAATCTTGTCATCTCATGTTTGACCACATCCAGCTTACCTTGATTCATAGTTCTTACATTCCAGGTTCCTATGCAATATTGTTCTTTACAGCATCGGACTTTCCTTCCACTTCCAGACACATCCACAACTGAGCGTCCTTTCGGCTTTGGCCCAGCCGTTTCACACTTTCTGGAGCTACTCGGAATTGCCCTCCGCTCTTCCCCAGTAGCATTTTGGACACCTTCCGACCTGAGGGGCTCATCTTCCGGCGTCATATCTTTTAGCCTTTTGATACTGTCCATGGGTTTTCTTGGCAAGGATACTGGAGTGGTTTGCCATTTCCTCCTCCAGTGGACCACGTTTTGTCAGAACTCTCCATCATGACCTGTTCTTCTTGACCTGACTTCATTGAGTTACGCAAGCCCCTTCGCCACGACAAGGCAGTGATCCATGAAGGGGAATAATAAAAATTATTATGCACTAATAGTATTATTATATATGCACTAATAATTGTTAAGTGCATGTGCAAATATATGTATACTCTGGTTTCTGTTTAGACCATATACACCTTCCATTTTTAAAAAAAAAATAAAAAAAATTTAATCATGCAGTTTTAGCAAGGGTAACAGATTTATTCAGGAGCTACGTAAGGAAGATTTGGGGACAGAAAAAAGCTATAACCAAAATGAAAAGGGACAGCAATATCGATCCAGGCGCAGGCTAAATCTTCTCAGCATGAAATGCTGTGTCATCAGCATTTCTACTTAAGCATTTCAAATCAACTGGCTGATTGGGTTCGTTCTTTTCCACCCTCCCCTGTAACTGAACAAAAGTTACTGAGAGAGTGTCTTACCTTTTTAAATCAAGGCCCCATTCCTGTATTATCGGAACTGACTCTGACACTGAACTGTTGAAACAGAGTGCAGAGCTTAAGTAACAAAAACATTCTTGCTGTTTTATGATTAGAGCTGTAAGCTTTAATCAGTAGATTAATCAACTATAGCATTAGTTAATTAATCACTGAGGGGCAAATCCAAGTCAGTGTGGAAAAATGTTCATTGCTGAAGCCAAAGCTGATGGGCAAGAAAAAAAATAACTACTATGGCTCTGTTCTATCCTTGGGGGAAAGACACACACACACATACAGTATATGCATGTTTGTGTGTATGTGTGTTTGTGTGTATGTAGCTGAATCTATATCTACAGTATATCTATAGATATCTATATCGTGTCCAATTCTCGGAGACTGCCTGGACAAGGCCCTGCAGTTTTCTTGGCAAGGTTTTTCAGAAGTGGCTTGCCATTGCCTCCTTCCTAGGGCTGAGACAGAGTGACTGGCACAAGGTCACCCAGCTGGCTTTGTGCCTAAGGTGGGATTAGACCACATGGTCTCCCGGTTTCTAGCCTGGTGCCTTAACCACTACACCAAACTGGCTCTCATCTCTCTCTCTCTCTCTCTCTCTCTCTCTCTCTCTCTCTCTGTCTATCTCTATCTCTATCTCTATCTCTATCTCTATCTCTATCTCTATCTCTATCTCTATCTCTATCTCTATCTCTATCTCTATCTATCTCTATCTCTATCTCTATGTCTATCTACGTATATCTATATCTATATCTATATCTATATCATCTATATCTATATCTATATCATCTATATCTATATCTATATCCATAGATCTATATCTATATCCACACAAATACACTTCTTACAGTGTCTCTTAGTATATTCAACTGTCATTTAACTCTTCATTATTTCAGAAAGCTATATTGAGATTTTGGTATCATGAATTGTGTTCAATTATTTATCTATTACACAGCCATTTAAAAAGGCAGATGATAAATAACTACATTTTACTTGTTCATTGTGAGTATATATGTTGGGGTGTGTGTGTGCAGAGAAGGGGAGGGAGAGAAAAAGTATGTAGGGCATTGTGAAATGTTTGCAATTTCTACCCAAACCTGCTGCTTGAAGCAACAAGCCCAATCCAAGGCTTGTTGTGGCTGCTTTGAGAGTCTCCCCATGTTCCTGACTATGCCCATGTAGGCATGGAAGAGACTTCTGCTGGGATTTGCTGGAAACTCAGCCAAAATCCCAATGAAAGTGTCTTCAGATGATGTAGTGAAGTCCCCAGGTAGACCTTGATGCTTCAAGCAGCAGATTTGGATGAGTGCTTCACAAAGTGCCCCTGTGAATGCTTTGCAGAGTCCTAAGAGTTCACATATATGCAAAAATCTATTAGAAACCCATTAGCAATTTGCGTATGTGAAACATCTATTTTAAGTCTACCAGAAATTTGCATATGTGAACAATCCATTATGTCCACTACAGTATGTGAATAGGCGCAGATCTGTTATAAGTACACTGGTATGCCCAGTGATGTGGCCAAGGTTGGACTGAACTTCAGCCCACCCACAGCCTTCTAGAGAGTGACAACAGATGGAGTTATGATAATATAATAATAATATTAATATAACGTATACATCTTTAAGTAACCAAAACAGAGGGAGAGCTTTATAAATATGAATCTAGAGCAAGAAGTTACCTACAGTAGGTATAACATTTGAGTACGCTAAGCACAGTTCCTAACGCCACAGTCCTAGTCATAATCTTTTTTAAAAAATGATTTTAATTAATAGGAAGGAATATAAAAGATCAGTAACCAAATGGAAAACTGAAAGAAAATACAAAAAAAAATAAAATCAACCCAGAGCACAATCAAAGCCAAGTGAAAAACCAGAAAGAAAGCCAAAAATGATATGTAGTAGAATAAATCTAATGGGACTCAAGTCTTAAAACTGACCACAGGAAACATATTGATCAGACATTCCCCAACATTAGTAAGAGGTCAACTCATATTGCAGAAAGTATGTACATGTCTTCTATCCCGGATTTTCAAATAAGATACACTAAAGTTTTTTTCACTGGAGTAAAACAACCTCCTTAGCTGAAGCTCACAACTAATACATCTAAATCTGTTGTACTTCAACAGGTTCCAAATTTTCAGGACGTAATTTAATATCACATTTACATTTTTCATCTTATTTTTTTCTCCAATACCCTCTTTAAACCAAAATGGTGTCTTAATATATCATGCCCAAAACATACAGTATTTATTAGTGGCCCTTCCAACATACAGAGATCGAAACCCAGCTATTGCTGCACATCTTCTGGGGCATCCAATAGACACAAAAAAGAATATTTTTGTTTTTAATTAATCACATTTTAAGATTGTGGAATATTAATTTAACATTAAAAAACTCTAGCCGATTTATTTATTAAAATAGGATGTTCTTAAATTATAATAAAAATAACTGTAGATTTGGAACTTCCATAGTTGTTCAAATAATATTAATTAACTTAGGAGCTTCAGATGCAGTTAATGCATCAGGCTCAAATAATAAAATCAGGAGGAGTTTTAATTGAATATATTGCCATTCTGCAGTCCTAAGGCATCGAAATTGTTTTTCAAAACATCAAATATTTTAAATGAGTGATTAACAACCTGCTGATGCAAGACACTGGAATTTTTTTTGCGTCCCATTATCTCCACCAAGAGTTGGAATCAGATTTGAATCTCTTTCCCAAAATATGTCATGTGCCTGTAGCTTTTAAGGAGGAAAATAATCAGATGTACAACTAAAAGAAGAACTGAGTCCCTGACAAGGTATTAAGAAGGCAAGACAACAGCTTTCTAGTTGTGTCCATAATGATTTTTGAAATAAATCATTTAAATTCCACAGTGCAATAGAGTTCAGGACAGAACCTAAATGGAATAACTGAAAATCAGGAAAGTTAAAACCCCTTCTCTGTATAAAAGTCATAATTTAGATTTAAAAAACTAGGGATCTGACCATCTCATAAAAACGTATACTTTCAAAGCACTCTCTGTTTTAATGTATTTGACAGCATTTTCTTTTTCTTTTACAAAATCTTCCACAACATGGAGGCTTTAAGATTATAATGCCAGAACACGGCCCTGCTGAGAATATAAAAAGCTCGTGCTTTGCTGGCAGGACCAATAATGGCTGGAGGTGCTGATCTTGCTGAAGCCCTGACACCAGCTAAGCTGATAACATTGAAAGTGATTAATGAATGATTGAAAATTCAATCACTGCAGCTCCAGGAAGAATCTCTTATTTAGGGGCTGTTGCAGAAAACTAGGCAGCTTGTAAATGAGCCTCTGATCATTGTATTGATAGGTACGCTACCGTTTTCCAAGGCTAGACAGAGAAAGAGAAAAGTATAGGCCAAGCTTCAGTAGGTAGCAACCAAATATCTTTCTTACTGCGTACAAAATGCCTGTCACTTCTCACCTCTTCGTTTCTCTGGTCCAGCTTTTGCCTGAGAATATTATTGTCTTAACACCGACATTGTTCACCAGCCTGAAGTTTCTGCAGAGAATCCTTCATATGTTTTCTGTGGAAAGGTAAAACCGGGAGGTGAAGCTGTGCTTTCATAAGATTTCAAATGAGAAAAGTGGAAGAGATTGCAAACAAAGGCGGTTAAACCCCCCTCACCATTTTTAGATCCTGAATTGCAATGAATTTTTAGATGTGCAAATTCATTTTCAGAACTATACACCACCTGTAAATTCATTCCTTTTCTTCCTTTCTAGAAAATAGGGACCATAACATTTTTTTTAAAACAAACAAAAGGCTCACTTGGTCAATAATTTCAGTTTAAATTCTAGTGACTTAGATAATTTCTTGGACTTTCTAGTCTCTAAGGGTAATGCTAAGCCCATCTATTGAAAGCAAATCTTATACGTAGATCCAGTAAAGATTATTTCCAAGAAAATGTATTTTGTAACCAACTAAATACATTTTCTTGGAAATTATCTCCATTGGATAATCTCCATCTCCATTTTAGCATCCTAAACCTAAAATTAATTACTTGTTGGACACAAATAATTCTGATGTCAATGAAACTTAACATCTAAGTTGGATATAAACTATTTTGATTTCAGTGACATTTAACACCCCCTTCCAGGCCATATCAGAATTGAAATATGCAAGCCCTCTTCCCACCATACTGTTTTTTTCCAGTGATATTACTTCCTCAGATTGCTATGTTACTTTACCATTTTGTTATTCAAAAAGTATGCTGGAAAGCAGGCAAGGAAACATGATTTTCCCCAGTTATGAAAATTAACATATTAGGAACAAAGTTATTTATCTCTATCAGATGAATTAGTTTACCTCATGAAAGAAGTATAACTCTCAGATGTGTGATTAGAATGGTTACAAATCAGGACTCTATCAATTTAATAGAGCCCCAAGTTTGCATGCCAGATGAAACAACGCAGTCAGTGCTAACTCGTAATAGTCCTCTATGGTAAAACATTCCAATAAATGGAATGCTTATACATGTACAGAAAGTAAAATGCTGCAGCTGTAGCAGACTCCTTAGATTTTATAATTTGAGGATTTTAAAATATGCATAGTATGCTAGGGTAATGAACTTTTTTACATTTTATATTGATTTCCCCCCTTTGCTGAATACTGTTATTTTTTTCCTAAAGTTATTGTCCATAGACTTTTAAAAATATATATCCATAGATAATATTTATTACTGGGCAGACTGAAAACATATTTCTCCAAGGCATCCAGACAGAGAGATATTTTGATACATGGGTGCATCAACTAAGTTCATTATATTTACGGCATTTTGAAACAACACGGCTGCAGCAGAGGATTTAAATACATGACTGCCTGGCATGCTTGGATTAGCTCTGCTTGTTTGCAATCAGTTCCATCCCATGGCATAGACCTGATCCAATTCATTGTGGGTACTGTTCCATTAAGGTAGGGGCAGGTAATCATTTGGGTCCAGAGATTGCATTTTTCCTTTTTTAAAAAAAATGTCTTTGGCTTCCAATGGTTGCAGGAGTCATGGTAGATGACCTGGCAATGTCACTAGAATGGGCAGGGAGAAATGTTTAACCCTTTGTGGTGCTTCTCGAAGTGAATATAAGGGGCATAAAGTGTCAGTTCCGACTTTTGGTTCTTTGATCAGAAAATCATGAAAGGTAGCCTGCAGTCTACTCACAGTTGCCATAGAATATAAAAATGCTCTCCTTTCACTTTTGCAAAGGGTAATATTCACATGTGGTCTTCGTGCCTCAGAACATTAAGGTCTGTACTTATCTTTCATGAACAGACAGGAGAAAAATCAGCAAGGATATTAAGGTTATCACAGGCCTGCCTCTTTATATAACCATGGATGTTCACTATGGGAGAGGGCAAGATGGAGAGCTGTTATAATGGAGGGAAGTCACCTTAGAAAACAAAGGAAATCATTTTTCTCTGGTGCACCCATTTTCTGCTTTGACCATATCCAATCCTCTCTTGTTCCACCCATACCAAACTCTTTGGGTGTTTTACAAGCTATACTTGACTCCTGACCTCCAAAAAGTTGGGGACCTTGCGGCAAACATGTATTCTTCTCTTGGGAACTATACATCATATTTTTAAAAGAAAGTCATGAAGAGCAAACAAGCTAAAAAGTTAACTAAAAGTAACCTTAATGTAGGAGAGTGATTGATCAGTTTTTTAAAAAAAGCTATATATTACACGGAAAAATTGTAGTAATGGGAAGAGTAAAAACAAAGGAAAAGGTGAAGCTATCTCTATTCTTTGAAAATTGTGAGCAAATTATAATATTTGTATCTAGTCATTAGTTAATAAAATGTGGCTGCATTGTTTGTAACACACACACAAACACAAACACACACACACACACTTTCTTATCAATTATTAACCATTGTTTATCAAATTTTACCAACATGATTTTTATTTTTCCTAGGTAGAAACCCTATGCTAGTAGGGTTTTTTTTTTTTGAGAAGTAAAAAAAAATCTTTTGACTTAATCTGAATGTAGATATTTTAAAAGAGGCATCTGCAAACAACAAGTGGAAAAAAACAGCCTTTTTGTTAAGGCTTCATTGGGAAACACACTAACCCCAAACTACAATCAAATATAAAATTCTGATGGGGCTGTTTTCTTGTTACATTTGTAATATTCTACATTCCCCTAATGAGCTGAGGTTATAAGCAAACTACTCAATTAGAGAATTTAGGCTGGTCGCCCACATACTTGAGAGCAAATTATCCTTCACAGATGCAGAACATTAAAAGGGCTAAACAATATTTCCTGTTTCTTTTCTCTCTTTTTTGGGGGAGGTGAATGAATTATTCCATGAATTTCCCTCCTTAAACTTTCTTAACATTTCATTTTTATGATAATACTTCCTTTAAAAAAAAAGGGGGGGGGGCAAATATTTGGTTTCAACTCCTCTACTTCTCTGCTGACCCTTTGTTGGCATGTACAAATATAAAAATATAAGATGCTTTTCAATAAGTTTTTAATAAAAACGGTTCCCCTCCTCTTGCCTCAAAGAGCTCAGACGGAGTGCGGTATCCTGTGTTATTGTGATAACAGATATTCTGTGTGTGAGGCCTTTCTCAGAGTCCGTTGCTGTCTTTCATCATGGACTTTCTCCTCTGTTATTTCTTTCCTTTAAAGGAGGAACCGTTTCTCCCAAGCCATAAACACCCATTAAAAGTTCCCCACCCTTTCATACTGGGGCTGAGGGTCTTAACAGTCTGCAGCTGGGTGGATCATTTTATCTTCATTTCAAAGGCAAAGCTCTTCAACATGTAAGCCAGCTTATTACCAACTCCCCTTAATGGACGTTATCTTCAATAAAAGAAGCATGTGATTATGTCCGTGAAGAGAGAAAGGGTTCCTGTCCTGTAATCTATATTCACAAATGGGAGAATCAAGACCTGGCATTCTGGGGTTCAGGAGGACTCTGAGTGCAATCAAAGTGGACCAGCTGGGTAATAGAATCGGTGTCCTGCTAAGTGAACCTCTTGGGTGGCTTCCTTTTCACCGGGAATTTGCGGAAGGGAGAAGGCCTGGCGGATCGGGGTGGCCCTGCTTAGTCTGGGGAGAGGCTCAAAGGTGCTGACATGGTGCCACCCCATGATCTGGGCTGCCACCCCATGATCTGGAAACAGAGAGTCCTATTTCAACATTCCACAGAGGGTATGTATATGGGTGTGTAGACATGCATGGATGCATGTAAACTTAGAGGATGGCTGCAAAATCTGTTTGACTCTTTAAGAAATAAGGCTTTTTCCTTCTTCATAAACGGTTTAAGTCCACTGGCATTTTCATTGGAATGGTCAGGCAAACAGGTATTCATTTTTTTCAGCGAAAGCCCCACATTTCTTAAAAGGAACAAAGAGTACCTAAGAGTTTCAAGGAACAACCAAAATATAATAAAACTCATGCTAGGAGGACTCAGATAACAAAAATGAAACGCAGGTTTACTTTAACTCAAGTCCGATCAAGTTACACCGACCTGCTTGTCTAGAAGTTTTATCTTCTAAAAAAAATAATAAAAGCTCAGCGTTCGTGTACTGTACAAAACTCTGGCTTATTGGAAAAAAAAATCACAATTATGTGGTATCATGCTAAGCAACAAACAAACATAGTCATAGAGATGAGTCTGTTATTTAGAGAATAAAGGATGAGGACTATTGGAGAAAAAATTCCAGAGTTCCTCAACACTCTTCTCCCTTCTCAGTCACCTAAGTGATGAGGTTCAGATCTGTCCCTCTACTCCAGAGCTTTCCAGACTGTATCGGGACACGTTAGTGTGTCGGCTGCAGTGTCTGGGTGTGTCACGGCTGCTGCTGCCTCTGAGCCCTGCCAGGATTCCGCGCAGGTCCTAGTGCCTGTCTTCTGCCTTGCTGCCTCCAAACCCGCTGTGGTTCCACGCAGGTCCTAGTGCCTGCCTTGTGCCCTGCTGTAAGAGTGTGTCGCGAAATGATGCATGTCTAAAAAGTGTGTCACCAACATGAAAAGTTTGGAAAGCTCTGCTCTACTCAATCAGGACACAATTTGTGAAGTCTCCAGTACCTTATTAAGACTCTGCAGAGTCTGGTCAAGCATGCAAAGAATGTGTTTGACAATGCCTTCTTGGGCAAGACCCCAAGCACACATACAAGCAAGCTTTTACAATAAATAAAAAAAAAGATAAAGATTTCCCCTGCACAGTCGTGTCCGACTCTAGGGGGCAGTGCTCATCTCCGTTTCGTAGCCGAAGAGCCAGCGCTGTCCGAAGATGCTTCTGCGGTCATGTGGCTGGCATGATGCACGCGGAACGCTGTTACCTTCCCACCAAAGTGGTCCCTATTCATCTACTTGCATTTGCATGCTTTCGAATTGCTAGGTTGGCAAGTGCGGGAGCTCACTCTGTCACGTGGCGCTCGGGTCTCGAACCGCCGAAGTTGCGATCTTCCAATTGACACGCCTGGCGTCTTAACCACTGAGCCATCGCTCCCCTTATAAGCTTTTCCAGTTATTTTCACACGAAGAGTTAAAGGTGGTACAATTGCATTGGCCAATATAGTGCTTCCCAAACTTTTTCCTTCATCACCCAAAACCGCTTATCAGAAAGTCCTTTTTACCCAATGTAGGTAAAACACTTTAAGTCAATTTAAATGTCCCTGTTGTGATTGGTAATGGGTTTGTGTGTCGTTACCCAAAGAAAAACCACTTTTACCCAATTTTGGGCAATTTACCCAGCTTTGGGAAGCACTGGGCTAATACATAACTTAGTCCATATGTGACCATTTTCAAACTAATCTGGAAGTTCCCTGCTAATAGTTTATCTAGCGCATGCATAACCGTATCTGTAATGCCTTGGCAACATACAGTGGGTAACAATGGAAATGTTCTGCTTTTGTGGTGATAATACCAGTGGTTTCTAAGACTATGACCTTTTCCTGGAAGAGGGGAGCTTATGTATGCTACTATATGTGATATTTAAGCTCTTCTGTTCCTTTCTGGTTGTCCTAGTTTCATACTTCAGAACAGTTACTTTAACCACCAGTGTCAAGTGCAGTAACATTATGGCGGCTGTCCTGCTCTTTTATTCCATACGTCCCTTATAGGACCTAGCAATTGGACTCAATATTTATCCTTACAAGAAACAAAGGGAATCAAAATGTGATTGTTGTTTAAAAGCAAAAGGAAAAAGGAATACTGTAGCTTGAATTCAAACAAGCCAATGAGCAAGTGGACTTAGTTTTTCCAATGATTGTGGTCCCTTGCCAATCAAAATGAAGGGCAGTAAAAACTACTTTGTAGTGTTCATGCACTGTCATTAAAAATATACAGTACCTGCATATAGAGTGAAGTGTTTAAAAAATTCAGACTCTGTTGTGCTTTAGTAGATAATGTCAGATATGAGTCAAGTCAAAAGACAAATGGAAACAAAAGGTTTTTATTTTTCAAGCTGTTTGCAAAGAGCTGGTGGACTCAACCGTGCTAGGAAACAATTCGCACTAGAGAAGAGCCACACCCAGCAACAATTAGAGCTCATCTTTTATAGCCCTTTGCCCGGACGCTTTAGCCCTCCTCCTTTTACCCATAGGCTGGGTAGTCAGGAGTGAACAGCCTATACCAGGGATCGGCAAACTTTTTTATGCCAGGAGCCATTTTGACAGTTATAAAATTTATAATATCACTCAAGGGCCAGGGGGCGGGGTTTGCGGGCGGGAGCCAATCGCGTGGAAGGGGGTGGGGTTTGCGGGCGGGGGCCAATCGCATGGAAGGGGGCAGGGTTTGCGGGCGGGAGCCAATCGCGTGGAAGGGGGCGGGAGAGGTTTGGAAGAAGGAGAAGGGAAAGAGGCTCGACTGCTCCAGTCACTTCTCTTCCGGTAAAGCTGGTGGGGAATTCAGCGCGGGAGTGGGGTTTGCGGGCGGGAGTTTGCGGGCCAATCGCGCACACTTAGGGCCTGCTGCCGCCATGCCCACTGCCGCGCCTGCCCCCACCATGCCCGCTGCCGCGCCTGCCCCCACCACGCCCGCCACGCCTGCCTGGGGAAGAGCCACAGTCAAGGGGCCAAAGAGCCGCATGTCGCTCGCGAGCCGCGGTTTGCCGACCCCTGGCCTATACCGTCCGCCTCAATTGTCCCGCCTCTGTTTACATCTCCCACTACCCACTTCTTAACTCCCCTTCCCCTTTATTTATTTATTTCCTTGTATGGAAGGCTTCCTACCTTAAGCATTGCTCATTAGTTTCATCTCTAACCGCAAAGCTTCCTATAGCAAGTGGTTAGAATCAGCTTGCTAAAAATATATTTTTAGCGTTTCCTGAAGGTGGTTTTGGTAGAAGCTTTGTTAGCTAGCATTGGAAAGTCTCAAAAAGCTTCACTTAGATTTATGAGTTTAAGATTATTAATTCCTTGTTAATAATAACAAATTTTATATTTTTCTCAATAACAAGTTTAACAGAAAAATAAAGAGATCAAAGTCTAATAATGGGGGAGAATATTGCAACCACGATTTTGGGGGGGTGAAGCATAAAATGTTTTAAAATTATTATCTTGAACAAGACAGGGCTTCAGAAAGAAAGAAAAATAAAAGCCTGCTAAGCATGATGAGGTGTCTTGCGTGTGATTCAGGGTTATTGAATGATTTTGAGGGGAAAGCACTTAACACAGCTACTTACTGCTAAACCATTTATCAACAAAATGTGCAAATAAAACCCAACATGAGCTATGGAATGGGAGCAAACCCAGTCTTTCACATCTCAAGGTATTTGGATGCAAAGCTTATGCATATATCCCTAAAGAGAAATGGAATAAATTAAATTGCCTAATCCAATTAGAAATAATGCTGGGGTATCAAATAGGAACAAAAGGCTACAGGGTTTTGTTCTTAAAAATTGGAAAAGTAAACACATACGCTGTTACTGTAATCATTTTAATGAAGAAGAAGGATAACCTCAGATGAGCTGCAATATTTTTGGACTAGTGTAAACCAGTCTAGTTTTACCAGTAGCACTTGGAACTATTCAGGAAACTCACAAAGGGAAGCAAACAACAACAACATTGCACAGTCAGAAGAGGTTACTGAAAATGAGTGTGAAGAATCTGAAATAGCGTCAAATTCAGATTTTGAATAACCAGGGAAAGAAAAACTGGTATGTAACTTGCACAAATCCACATATGGGCTAAAGCAGGGGTCCCCAACCTTTTTGGCACCAGGGACCGGTCATGGAAGACAATTTTTCCACGGACCAGGGAGGCGGGGTTTGCAGGCAGGAGCCAATCGTGCACACCGGGGGGTGGGGTTTGCAGGCAGGAGCCAATTGCGCGCACTGGGGGCGGGGTTTGCAGGTGGGAGCCCTGCAGCCCACTTCTTAACAGGCCGTGGCCCACAGGTTGGGGACCCCTGAGGTACACCCATGGAAGGTGGATACCTGAACAAAGGAGGAGACCAAAGTGAGTTGGCAAGTAATGAGCAGCATAGGACAGTTTGGGAATACGCTGCATTTTGTGGAACACCCAACATAGTAGTTGGCCTGCTGAGTAGAAAGGTCAATGAGCCAATGCAAGAGGGCTGGACAGCATTAAAAAGATTAGAAAGGTATAGGTAGTCCTTGCTTAGTGACCACAATTGGGACCAGCAACTCCAGCGCTAAGCGCCGCGGTCGCTAAGCGAAACATCATGACCACGACTTGCGATTTTACTTCCGTGTTCTCCATTAACTCTGCTTGTCGCAAGCCAGTTGGGAAGCATGCGAATGGTGATCACGTGACTGTGGGACGCGGCAACAGTCGTAAATGCGAGGATTGGTAGCAAAGTTGTTTTTTTACACCATCGTAATGTCGAATGGTCACTAAATGAGGCAGTCGGTAAGCGAGTACCACCTTACTTGAAAGGAACTCTGGATTTTGATTTAAAACTGCCTATAACTAATGATGTAAAACTTACTGGATATAGGTTTGGATTGGGCCGGAGATAAATCAGGTAAGAAATCAACCACAGGATCCATATTCTTTTATGGGGATGTACCCATAGCTTGGTACAGCAAGAAACAAAGCATGGTTGCCCCGTCGCCTACAGAGACTGAATACTGTGCTGGAGAACAAGAACAAGCAGGCGGGGAATTTGCACGGCTGCACAAACCATGACTAGATTTTAAAATAAAAGGACCATCCAGCCACATTGGAAGACCACATGGTGTATATAAAGCTGCCCAGACCTCCTATGAAGGGCATAGATGTTAAACTGCGCTCTGTGAAGGACATGAAAGAAAAGGGGCACGTAAAACTGATGTAGGCCCAGCTGAGGATACAGTGGCAGGCGCACTTACCGAGCCACTGCCCAGGGACCGCTTCCGCAGGCAGAGGGAAGCGCTGGGACTCAGAGCGTGACACAACGTGTGGCGGTACAACCCATTATGGTGCGCAGTTCAGTGCACAGAGCTGCCGAGAAGGGGAACGTTGGATACACCATCCCTGTCCATCAAATTGTTTCTTTAATGGTGCAGAATAGAGGAAGGATCACCTGGTGTTCTACTTTCCATACCTATTCTGCTGCTGTTATGTACACAAAAGGATTAAACCTGGAACAACCAAAGGCCACTCCCTTTGGGACTGTCTATGCTCATTAGCCACAGTGTTGTTTCCCGTAGCTGTGATGTAAATGATGTAAATCCATGCCTGTTCTTCATGTCTCTTTCTCGCCTGCTCTTCCTGCCTTCCTCTTGACTTGCTTTGCCAGTTAACTCTTTTAATGTTTGCTTATAAACATCACAGCACATTTTTCTGGCTGAACTGAGTGGTGTGTGTGCTTGCTCTGATCTGGATACTGTATAGCAGGGGTCCCCAACCTTTTTGGCACCAGGGACCGGTCGTTGGGCGGGGTTTGCAGGCGGGAGCCAATCACGTGCACCAGGGGGTGGGGTTTGCAGGTGGAAGCCAATTGCGCGCACCGGGGCGGGGTTTGCAGGCGGGAGCCCCACGGCCCACTTCCTAACAGGCCCACAGGTTGGGGACCCCTGCTGTATAGGGACTGAGTGGGAGTGTGTTGGTTTCAAACTAAACTGGAAATTACCCATACTGTAGTAATTTTGCAACAGAAATGAAGATCTACACTATGAAGTAGATGTACTCATGTAACAATATACAAAATAGGATTTGGCATGATGAAACTGCTACTCAGGAAATGGCCTACCTTAGAAAGGTTTTGATTATACCACAGAGGTTTAAGACAATGTCCTTGTTCCATAGCTCATGGAGAGCTGTGTTTTACCTGGACTGGTATTAACTGTTTCAGGAGAAACATTTGCTTTAGGGCAGTTGCACAAATAAGATTATCAGCTGCTGCAAGATATTTTATTCCATCTTCATCCCTAGTTTTCCATTTATTTATCCAAACACTAGTATTACCACCATCTGAGGATATTTAGTCCCCATTATTTTTCTTGTTTCTCCATCCTTAAAAGGATTTTTTTCCTCAATAATGTTTTGGGTAGAAATCCTGGGGTCCCTCCAAATCTGCTGATGCATCCACCAGATGTATGGTTGTTTGAATCTAAGGATCTGTCCTCAGAAAATGAGCTGATTTCTAAAAAAAAAACCATGATCTATGTAGATAGCTTCTTTCAGCATTTAGAGAAATACACACTATATAAATTTTACTAGCATAAAACACTATAACTTGCAATCTTACTTGTACAGAATTTTTCACTTACTGGATTAATTAAGAGGCATAAAACAATTATACTGATATTCTTTTTTTTAGAATATATTAACACAGTACAAAATCAAGACTAAACCAAAGTATTATTAGGGATTGTCTTTGTCAGGAGGATGGTTATTAATAGCTCAGGATGGCAATGGATTCTTTTTTGTGTCCTGATACTGTAAAATCTGGCTCGTTTGATGCGGACTAATTTTATGGTACTCTAACTTTTCCTGATGGCTTCAACCTTGGAGATCCCTGTTCAATATTAACCATCAGAGCTTTGGGGAGAGAAAGAGACAAAAAGGGTGTAGTTCACTGAAAACAGAGAAATCTGATCTTTGCCAAACCTTTTCCTGGACAGAGAGAAACTCTCTATAGTAATATTTGCATTGGTAATCTCATAGTTGAGTTGATTTAATCTGATCCGATATTTCAATGGATTCAGAATGCAGTAGTAAGATACCGAGCCATGAATATATCACCTATGCTCTGGGAATGCAATACAGTAGTTGCCTAGAGAGTATTGTATAATTCTCAAGGTTTGCTGTTCACAGATACAACCTTGAACTCTGGATTAAATTATCTGAAAGACTGCCTCGAACTTTATAGACTGTCAGACCACTGCAGTTTGGATTTCAGTGGTTAGCGCTCCATTCTACAGACTATTATAAAGTGGTTATGTATGCAGAAACCGACAGTATGACTGTTACCCCTATCTTCTGGACACTGTAGGAGGAAAGCCGCGTTAGTGCACCGTAGCAAAACTTAGGAGTCTTGTAGCACCTTTTCTGACTAACACATTTTATGAAAAGGCATCAGCTTTCATGAACTGCAGCTCACTTCATCTTGTGGAACATACAAAGAAAACTTAGGCTTTTTCATAAAACCAGCTGGGAAAAGTGTTACCAGACTTCTGGAAATTCTTTATTCTGCTTCATGGGAAATGCTCATCCCTCGGTGCTGTGGTCTGAGCTCTGTGAAGAGTGTAACTCTTTACTCAGGCCTTTGTGATTTAATGCTACATTGATTTTAGCAAGATTGATTATGTGAAAGTTTTTAGTATTGTTCTATTGTACGTACTATATTTTCTCTTGTTTTATTCTTAACAGCATTTAGCGATCGCTTTAGTGCTAATTAGTCTAGAAATATTTTTAAATAAATAAAAAATAAAATACCAGTGCTTATAAAATATTAAAATGTGCATATCTTTCAATAAAGCAATATCTAAACAAATGGCATGAATTGTCTTCAAAATTCGCCAAAGTGACGTTACCTATTCCTTGAATAGGAATGGGGAGGGAGCATCTTGTCAAGAAAAATAAGTCCTTTTAGGATTGTAAAACACTTTGTGCAATTTTGGAAATCCTGGTCAATATATTTAGGATTCAAGATGTTAAAAGACCAATAAAAATGCAATTCTCTCTCTCTTTCTCTCTGTGTGTATACTGTATATATACACGTGTGTATGTATGTGTATGTGTGCGTGTGTGTACACACACACATATGGAGTAAGAATATGGAGTAAGAATGATAAACTCCCAGATGTAGAAAGAAGAATCTCATCTATAAAAAGTTTTTTTTTACTGTTAAATGGAAATGAGAGGCAGCCTTCACTTTTCCTTAATCTTTTATGTTGGCTACAAACAAGATACTTTCTCAATTAATACATTTTTTTAAATAAGAAAAAGTATGTGGTATTGATTAAGCATTCTGTATAATGTCATAAAAGCACCAAGAAAGAAGGGGCTTAAGACCTGGCATAAGCAGTAGGGGAAAATACACAAAACCAAAATGCCCCGTTTTCCCCATGCAATATAATTTGATTAAAGGTTATTGGCCTTATAGTAGAGTTTTCAATTTTATGGACCTACTAAGGCTAAAATTGAATTTCATATGCAAAGTATATACAGTTCTGTTTGATATTAGCATTGTCCCCCACAGAGACATTTGCATTTTGTTTAACTGAAAGATGAAGCAAGTTAAATGCCAATCTGCATGCCTCGGTCCATTATATGAAGCATTCTTACATTATAAAGATATTGAATGGAAGAATATTCTTGGGTAGTTTGTGGATACTTTAAATCTAATGCATACATTTTGGGTATGTGAAAATTAGGCTTCGTGTTTTAGGCCAATTTATTACCAGCAGAATCCAGTAAAAAAATTACGAAGAATACTATTATAGATTGGAAGGGTTCAGTGCAGTGCCTGCATTTTTTTCTCTAATGATTACCAAGGTTTGATTTCTGAAAAGCCTTTTCCATAGGTTGTAAGAAATTAATAATTTACAACAACAACAACAACAACACATATACATTATGACAATGTTATTGTCTTGGACTTCTGGATTTATATCAGTGAAATTTAATTTTTAAAGAATTAATGAATAATGTATTTGGTGTAAAAATGATGTAGTGCACATTAGCATTTTTCTTTTGTATCATGTGATTAAATAGGTAATGCGATTCCAAAAACTTTAATCTCAGTGGTGAACATTGTTAAACTTTTAGCCTGAAATTTACATATTTTCTAATTCCTCATTTTTATCTTTGCTTCCATCAATGCGTATATTTCAGCAATTCTAAAAATTTGCTGGAACAGGAAGTATGTAATTCCTCTAAAATATTGTTGGGTTTACTTCACATGCTTACTGGAATTTTGTAGCACAGAACATGGCTGAATAGATAGAAGAGAGTTCATTGATTGCACATGGGCAGGGGAACTGAAGAAACAAAAGTTCAGTTTTGTACTAGAGGAATGGGCAGACTTTTGACTTGTGAGATATGTGTTTGTGTGTGTCTGTGGGTGTGTGGGTGCAGGTGTGTGTGTGTGTGAGAGAGAGAGAGAGATCGAGATCTTTTTGTTATAAATGAGGTCTATCAATTGCTACAAGATCTAGCATGGTGGATCAGGAAGAGAACCAGTAATCCATGAGCTACATCTAAGGTAGGTAGACAGACAGGCAGGCAGACAGACAGAATCAGCCCAAATCAATCTGCTCTGCAGGATGAAAGCCTCTTCGCTGAAGATTTGGGACCGTAATCTACCAGTGCAGATTTGTAGGTACAGATGGTTTTTGACTTCCTAGTCTAGGGCTATGACTGGCCCAAGGCCACCCAACTGGCTTCCATTCCTATAAGAGTCCATTGTAGGCCACAATAAGTAGCTAGGAAGTAGTAATAATAATAGTAGTAATAGTAGAGGGAAGGGCCATAGCACAGTGATGGAACACAAACTTTGCATGCAAAAGGTTTCGGGTTCAAACATTGACATTTCCATTATTTATTAGACTTATATACCAGCTTTCCACCTAGAAAGGGCACTTTTATGGCTAACCAAAAAGAATGAAGAAATAATTACTGTAAAATCATAGTGAACATAATGAATACAATAAATAGCAACTGAAATAACTAAGCTAAATTTAACAGATGTATCTTGACACCTTTTCTTGAAGGTTTAGGAATGATGACTAGTTACGGGCTTCTGGTGGGAACATGGCCGACTGAGCAGCTGTGTCCGCAGGCTCCATGGACAGAACTGGCATTGTGGCAATTTTTGGGGCTCAGGCAGGCTTTTTCCTGAAGCCCTGGAGTGCTTTCACAGCAAATAAAGCGCTCAGAATCATCCCATTTGCTCTCCAGAACGGCGACTTGCAGCCCGAGAATCGCAAACAGTGTTCGCGCCGATCGGGTAAGAGCTGCCGGGAGACCGGGATGTCACCATTTCCATTTAAGGCCATTTCGGCCTTGAAGAGACACTATGTCAAGCCACCCCATTGTTAGAGTTCTTGTGTTGACTTGGCGAATTATTCCTGTACAAAGCACAGCGTTCTCATGATGACGTGAATGCCAGGTGGCTATTCACTATTATCACAGAGTTCTGGGACATCCCGGGTGGGGAAGTTTGACCCAAATGGCCAAGGTGTATCCTGAACTAGGATCTAAAAAGTGTGATGACTTTCTTGATTGTACTGCACTGTATTATCAGGAAGAAGCTTCTTTCGAAATCCATCCGGAAGGGGTGTTAAAGTTATTTATTGAAGTAAAACCTGGTATGGAATTTACATTTGCCGTGGTTTGCTGTGATTCTGGAAGGCTGTTCCCTGCCCCGATGCGCAGCAGAAGCGTGCTGGGCCCATAACCTGATGGGATATACGCTGGCTTAAAGGGGAAAAACCGAGGCTTGAGAATAAACAGACAAGAATGCAGCTTGTTAGGGCTAACAGTGTTTACTGGTAGCATAAGGCAATAATGCAGATACAGTACATTATCGCAAAAATGAAAAAGATGAATATACAAGATACATCATTGTAAAAGGAAAAACAAAACAAACTTATAAGCAGAGTTCCGTGTATTGATCCCAGGGCCAGAGTTCCTGCCATGGCCTATACCCAAAGCCAGGCTTGTTGCTCAGGGGTT
Source organism: Charina bottae (assembly GCA_023362775.1). Taxonomy (NCBI): domain Eukaryota; kingdom Metazoa; phylum Chordata; class Lepidosauria; order Squamata; family Charinaidae; genus Charina; species Charina bottae. The sequence goes on along the minus strand of JALMGJ010000001.1, from coordinate 246,801,691 downwards.
TTCACAAGAGAGGGTTTTGAACTATGATCTCACATATGCACCCACAGCTAGACCAGAGTCTTTACGTATGGTACTTTCTCTGGCTGCACAGCGTGAACTTGTTGTCCATCATTTTGATGTTGACACAGCATATCTGAATGCAGAGCTCCCTGAAACAGTGTACATGACGCAGGCTCCTGGCTATGCTTGTGGCAATTCTCAGAAAGTGTACAGGCTGCGCAAGGCGCTTTATGGATTAAAGCAGGCTGGTCGCTGTTGGCATCAGTGCTTAGATAAGGCTTTGACAGAGCTAAAGTTTCAAAAGTCAGTTGCTGATCCTTGTGTGTACGTAAGAGGTTCTGGAAGTAGCTACATGGTGTTGCTAACTATGTTGATGATTTTTGCCTAGCAACTGGTTCTTTGCACCTTGTACAAGAGTTTGCAACACAATTAAGACAGTACTTTCAATTAAAAGACCTAGGTGAACTGAAATACTATCTAGGTGTTGAAGTCACTAGAGCTCAGAATGGTGAATTCTATCTGAGTCAGAAGAGAAAAATTGATCAATTGTTGAGTCAACTTGAAATGTCAAATGCAAAACCCACCAGAACACCAATGACTCTTGATTTCCTAAAGGGTGACACATGTGAGGAACCTTGTCCTCAACCTGAATTGTATCACTCTGCTGTAGGAAGCTTGCTACACTTAACACAATGGACACGTCCTGACTTAGCTTACTCAGTTGGAGTACTCAGTCGTAAGGTTGCCAAACCGTCCATGCGAGATTGGCAAGGGTTAAAAAGGGTCCTACGTTACCTTAAAGGCACAGCTGATTTTTGTCTTAAAGTATCAGCTACTAAAGCCAAAATGCCTGTGGTTTATGTTGACAGCTCTTTTGCAGAAGAGGGAGACAGGAAATCTGTGAGCGGTTTTATTTGCTTGTTTGCCAATACAGCCATCGCTTGGCGGGCGAGAAAGCAAAATTCAATTGCCGTTTCAACTTGTGAGGCAGAGTATAGTGCCCTCAGTGAGGGAATAAATGAGCTACACTGGTGTAAACAACTATTTGGAGATCTTTCCATAGATATAGCCTCACCATTCACAGTGTATGAAGACTCACAATCATGCATTGCGCTTGCTCTCTCTGAGAATGTAAGAGGCCGGACAAAATATGTCGATGTAAAATTAAAAAATGTAAGACATGCAATTCAGGAAGGATTTATCCAGTTAGAATATTGTCCTTCTGAACTGAATGTGGCAGATATCTTCAAGAAAGCTAGAAGAACTGAATATACAACCATGCAAAATGGTGTTCTATGCTTCTTGATTTCTAGTGTCATTTTAGCCATGTAGTTCTTCACGTGTTCACTTCCCGTGGACTGGGCAGAGTGAGCTATGCCTGGCTTTGGGTATAGGCCATGGCAGGAACTCTGGCCCTGGGATCAATACACGGAACTCTGCTTATAAGTTTGTTTTGTTTTTCCTTTTACAATGATGTATCTTGTATATTCATCTTTTTCATTTATGCGATAATGTACTGTATCTGCATTATTGCCTTATGCTACCAGTAAACACTGTTAGCCCTAACAAACTGCATTCTTGTCTGTTTATTCTCAAGCCTCGGTTTTTCCCCTTTAAGCCAGCGTATATCCCATCACCCATTTCTAAATCACTCAATTTATATATATTTTAAGTTTATGTACCCCAAGAGAGGCTTTCTACAGCAAGAAACGAAATCTCTTGGTGCCTATCGTTATTTTTGGATTAATTTTTAATTTTTTTAAAGCTCTGGCTTGTTTTCCCATTTAAATATTAAGGAGGATTGAGAATAAATAATTACCTCCCTGCTATTATTTTTGTATTGAATTTGAAGGATTTAATATTTTCTTACATGTTGAATCTGCTGTTTTGAGTTTTCAGCTTTTTCTTCACTTTCCCTGGGAGCTGCTTGTTAGCATACTTTCTCTTGTGTCAACAACTTTCAGAGATTTTCTATTAACTCATTAACTCCTATTCTCGCTAGTCAAGTATCTAGGGGGCACCATAATCTACTGCCTGAAACGTGGAGGATTTCAAGGAGATTTTCTCAGAGTTCCATTGTGAGCTTCGTTGTGAGTTTAAACAGTTCTTTTATGATGTCTCTCAAACTATTCTGCAAGATATTCAGGTCATTGCAGAAAATATCAGCTTTAAAATGTGTCATCTGGCTGAGGACGTTCTGGAAGAAGATGAAGATTTTAACAAAGATAGAGATGTATCTACTGACACCGAGACTGAAGCTTTTGTTGAAATGCCAGAAGACGATTACATTTTGGTGTTGAAGGGGTTAAAGGGTCTCTCTGAGTTGCAAATTACAAATGGAGTTGTTTTTCTGATGGAATGTTGTGGGAAAGAAGTCACTCTGTTCTGTGGGAGGTTTTTTGCTGAGAAGTCTGAGTTTCTAAGGGGGGTAGTTGGGCTGTTTGATCTCTGTATGAAAAATGCCTTGTGTGTAATATGGAGATACTGTATGTAAATGCTTTAGTATATTTTGAAGTCGGGTAAAGATTTAAGAATGTTTATCTGGATTGATATTAAGGCTTGTATGATTCCATTTTTCTTTAATGATTTGGATTAAGATTTACTGGATTGCTTTTAAGATTTGTTTGATTTTTAAGATTTATAAGGTGTAATAATAGTTTGGTTTTAGGTTTAATAGGGTTAAGATTGTTATAGTACTATTAATTATAAAAGTAGACAATTTATATGTTTTTATAATTTGATTTTTATTGCAATGGACAGAAATGTATAGAATAGTGGTAGGAAGGAAATAATTGAATGAATGTTGTTTTTTCGGGGGGAAGTTGATTTGGATATATATATATATATATATATATATATATATATATATTCTTTTTTTTAATATAAGGGGAAGGAGAAATTGTATTTAGTGACTGTAGCTTGAATCATGTCAACTGGATTTCTATTTTCTCAGTGGAAACCTTTCGCTCCTTATCCAAGGAGCTTCTTCAGTCTGAGCAAAGTTAGTAAGGGAATCCTTAAATATGTTTCTAGGTGGCTGTGTGACCTTGCACCTGGGGCTAGGTCATGGTTATTTTGAGATGTTATTTCTAAGTCCCTTTATCATCTAAAGGAGGATAGTTAAGATTACCATGCTGCTGTTGAGCTTGTGAAATGGTCTTAATCTTCCTTGGCACAGAAGACAAAGCAGGAAGGAAAATAGGGGAAAGATTGTGCCTGAGGCCCCCACCTCTATTCAAGGAAGGATTTTCCAAGTTGGCATAAATGGACTCCTTGACCCCTCTCTCAAACCACCTATCTTCTCTGTCTAAAATGTGAACATTAATGTCCTCAAATGAGTGTCCTTTTTCCTTTAGATGAAGATAAACTGCTGACTCTGGTCCTGTGGTGTTACTTCTCCTGTGTTGGGCCATCCTCCTGTACAAAGGCACAAAGGCATAGAAATCCAGTTGACATGATTCAAGCTACAGACAATTCCACCTGGATGACTGAGAACCTTCATAGACATATTGTATTTAGTGAGTTTTATAATGTGTTAATGGAATGATTTATAGAAATAATGTGATTTTGATTTGATATAGAGCAAGGGATTGATTATGGAAATTGCTGTATATTCTTGTTGTTGAAAGTTGGAAGTCATTTCTTTATGTAATCTTCAAAAATTATTTTTTCTTATGTTTCAAACTTTTTTAGTTTTTTTCTTTTTGTAGTTATTTGCTTTTTTGTAGTTTTTATCTTTGTTTCAAACTTAATAAAATTCTTATTAAAAAAAAGGAATGATGACCAGTTACAATAACAGAAAGAGTGCATCCTGCAGTTCAGAAGTGACTAAAAAACCCTTTCTGTATTTTCCTGTTGTGATGGACCTCTGCAAGCAGAACCAACTTGAGAAAAATCTCCTACAGATCCTAATCTAGACAGTCCTCCAGTCATGAACTTGGAAAGCCACTGGCATCCAAAGCAGACCATACTAATTTAGATGGGCAAATAGACTGCAAGGACCAGGGGGGAATGGTTTCGGGATGAAATCATCGGAAGTGATAAATAAAATAATGAGTGGGCCACGCGTGGACTAAAGTAAGTGTCAGATTCTGACTTCTCATAAGGAGCGTGCAACCTAGATCCCTCACATGTGCAGTTTACAGCAGGGTTCGCGCTCCTATGAGAATCTAATGCCGCCGCTGATCTGACAGGAGGCGGAGCTCAGGCAGTAATGTGAGCGATGGGGAGCGGCTGTAAATACAAACGAAGCTTCGCTCGCTCGCCCACCGCTCACCTCCTGCTGTGCGTCCCGGTTCCTAACAGGCCACGGACCGCTACTGGTCCGTGGCCTGGGGGTTGGGGACCCCTGCTCTAATCCCCCGGCCCCCATGCCCTAGAACACATCCAGTTCTTCAGTGCCTTGTGAAAGGGCAACAGGGCAGAAAGTTGGAAGAAAATTATGGCCTTCTCTCATTTCTCTAATACAGGGCTTTCCAAAGTGCCGCCGCGGGAGACACACCCGGCGGTGGCGGCGGCGACACGCGCGCGCACGGTGATGGCGCGGGGTGTGTGTGCGGCGGTGCGCGCACACGGCGGCGCGCGGGGGGCGTGCGGCGGCGCGTGCGCGCACGGTGGCGGCGCGGGGGGCGTGCGGCGGCGGCGCGGGGGGCGTGCGGCGGTGCGCGCGTGCATGGCGGCTGCCATGCACGCGCGCGCCTCCGCTTCCGGGTGGTGTGGCGACACACCACGCTGTGTGTGGCGACACACTTTTGTGTCGCGACACACAGTTTGGAAAGCTCTGCTCTAATAGATAACAGAACAATTCAGAATGGTGCAGAACCAAAAGCACTCATTTAAAAATTAATCCCCCCATCAACTAAATAACCCAACCTATCAATACTTTTTTAAATCATTTTTTTTAACACTTCTGAACTCTGGCCAGTTACTAACTGCTTTGAGACCACCCACAGTTATAGTCCTATAAGTATGATGGCAAAGCACATAACCTTGGCAAGTGATATGAATATATTTAAGTTGCAGATGTAAAAAATAGGAAGCATGTATTAAAATAGATGATCCAGCTACAGTCAATCTTCTACTGGCTCTAAGGGAAAATTATACCTGTGCTAAAATCTTGCCTTTGAAACTAATGGTACAAAGAAAGTAGTCCTAAACACAAGAGTTTTAATTCCACTTAACACACTGGGACTTATTTCCAAGTAAATATGCAGAGTTTTTCAACAAAATTTTAGCTGCCTAATTATGAAAAATATATAAACAGATACTAGCAGCTATCAACAATAAACATTAAGCATTTTAATACTGTAAGCAATATACTGTATGACTAGGTATTATTTGTGACAAGTTGTCTATGAGACACTTCTAAATAATAGTATTTTGTTTGATTAATTCTAATGTATACATTTCTTTGTCAAATGGGTATCTATACGTAATAGATTGTTCTCTTCCTGTTAGTCATGTGTAGACTGACCATCCTCGGTTAAGTACTGTATCATACTATTAACTTGATGGTACAATTAAAAGACTAATCAGCAACAAAAGCAGAGTCAAAGCATGACAACCATTTTTACCATTATCACTTACTAGTATATGCATGTGGTCACTGGCTGGTTTACTTATGAGCGCTGGCAAGAAAACTTACTGTAAAACTGATGCTTCATTAGGAGTCAATGGCACAAAATGAACTACTGCACACAGATAATAAGAATTTGGATGCAATACAATCTTACATTTTTAACATGGCAGTTTTGCCATAACTGGTTACAGCATTCCCACATGGATTCTGAATTTTGTGTTTAACAGCATGGGTCAAGTTGAATAGGACCTGGGACCAGCACTAAGATTCTGGTGAGGAATTAGTGTTTTTAGATGCATGCATTTTCTGTGTGTCTCTCAACAAAGACAAGATCAAAGCAACAGAAAAAATAAATCCGAACTTCTTCCGTCGTTCCATTGGTGTAGGACTAATATTACAATAAATAAACAAATGCTTAATTTCAGGTAACAGCTTTAAACTTAGGTTTTCTTACCATGATTGTGATGGCAAAATAATGAAATAAGGCTGTAAACTCTTCCCCTCCCCTCTGCCTCTCTTGCTCCCCCCCACCATTGCATATGTAAAAAAGGGCCTGACCCAAGTACAATCATGTTTCTGCTGTCAAGAAAAGCCCTTTTAATCATATCAGGGCAAGAACAATGAGAAAGCTCTCACCTGTCTGCCTAAAGGTTTGTCTAGGGGGCAGCCCCAATTAGGACGCATTGCTAACAAGGTGAGTGATGGCAGGCGTCCCACATAATCAAACGTGGGTGCCCGGTTCTCTCAAAATCCCACTCATGGTTAGCAATGGAATCCTTAGCTCACTGTCTGTCACAAGGTGCAACTTTTGTTTGACAATAGAAAAACACTTCCCCCTGTATAACACCTACCTCACTTCCCCCAAACACTTGCTCACGAATCAGATCCCTCAGATTTCCCGCCTCTCAACCCCAAAGTGTATAAGAATCTCTGCTTTTCTACTGTTTGGGGTCCCTCTTTCTTGGAAAGCAGGCACCCAACAATCATTGAATAAACAGCTGGCAATTTCTCCTCGGCGTTGTGCTCCTTTCTTCGGCAAAAATTCCATGAGGTATTTGGCATAGTTCAGAAATAACCACTGAACTACTGGAATATTCTACAAAGTTAGTTGTTTATTAAAGTCTATTTGATTAGCAAATAAAATAATTAGATAAAATAGCTGAATATTCACACTATGCCATTTTTTTTTGCCAGTATTGCATTATCCTTTGCACCCCATGCCAAACTCTTGCATCTTTGAAGAGGTCTTGTGTAATTTCTGTAAGCATTCAGACATGCTTGGAAGTATTCTACCTGGAATATGTGCTCCTAATCCCAGTTATAGATGGGATTGCAGTGAATTGATACATAATAATGCACAGTGAACAGCTGTCTTGTTTCATTCGATTTCACCTTTATTTGTGTGAAGCTGAGCTGAGATTCAAATTTTGTCCACTTAAGTCCCCTCGGCAATCTGTTTCATCTTACTCTGTTTAAGACTTTTCTTCCAAAATGTTTTAACTACAATACCCTCTACCCTGAATGAATGCATAGTTACTAGTTGAAATACCAGCATTCCAAAAGAAAAGAGAGCTTTCTATATAGTACTTGGGATGTCCTCCTGCTACCCACCAATACAGACATTTGTAAATTAAGAGGCAGACATGTTTAAATCCCAGACAACAGCCTGGGGATTTAAGAAACGTTGAAGGCATGGGGAAAAATGAAATATACTCATTTTGTTGTCTGCAAAGGAAACTTCAGGATTCACACTGATTCCAAAGGCAATCAAAGACAGCTGATTTTAAATTATGATAACATCCTGAATTTTGTCATTGTTTTTTATGGGCAGTTTTCATTCCTAGTCTGGACATGAAAGGAAAAAGAGTTGAAGGAAAATACAGCCTTTCCTCATTTGCATCAAACCATGATATTTGCCTTGGCAGTACAGGTAGTCATCGCTTAGTGACCACAATTGGGACCAGCAATTTGGTCGCTAAGCAATGCGATCGCTAAGTGAAAAATCATGTGACTGCAACTGGACGTACGACCTTAGTTCCCCTTCGGTTGTTAAGTGAAGCAACGTGGTCACTAAGCGAAAAATCACGTGACCACAACTTATGATTTTACTTCCACCTTCCAGTATTAACTCTGCTTGTCGTAAGCAAAAATGCGCACTGGTTGCGAAGTACACAAATGACGATTACATGACTGTGAGATGCTGCAACGGTCGTAAATGCGAGGATTGGTCACAAAGTTATTTTTTTTAGCACCGCTGTAACTTCAAATGGTCGCTGCATGAGGCAGTCGGTGTCAGGCTCAGCCCAAGAACAACAAAGAATCAATCCAGCCAAACTCCAGTTCTTTATTTGCTCACACCGTATAGGCAGAATCTTGCCAGACTAAAGCCACTCTACCTAACCTAAAGGGAAATAACCTGGGAGGCTCCAGGGTGGGGCTACTTTGGATGTCTTTGTCTTCCCACATTCCAGCTCCCGCTGCGTTACTGTAGTCCACCACATCACCTCCCCCTTCATAGACACCTTCCATCACAGTCGGTGAGGACTACCTGTATCTTTTTTCTGCCATGTCCTTATGACATCGCTTTCATCTCATCCCCAGCCCATGAGACAGACTATTCTTAGCTGTACTGGTGATTGTGTTTTCCCAATTAAACTGACAGCATCCAATGACAGCAGTTAAATGTGTAAAATTTATTACGCTTCACCACCTATTACATCAGAGGCAAAGTCAGGTGATTAGTAACAGGTTACCAATGGTGCTTATTGGATATTTCAGACTGAAGCACGTGTGCCTCCTTCCTTCTACTCCTAGGTTAGTCCTTCCCTGCCACTATTCTGTAGTGGTCTCCTACAAGAGTCAGTCAGAGCAGTGCTGTGCTGGTGGTCTATCAGAATTGCATAATAATGCTATACTGCTCAGCTGATGGTACTATAAACTCTTTCACTCTATGGTCTTGAAATGCGGCAATAGTGGAACGACAGGACCAAGCAGCCCCACTCTCACTGCCTCCCAAATACAGCACATTAGAACCTGGAAGTTGGCATTTGTTGCCTGCATAAAGGAAGGAAAAAGATCCTCAATAAAAGTACGGGTTGTGACGGGGCTCCCTATATGACTCAAGGACAGAAGGAACCTAGAGATGATGGACAGGGTCCTACAGCCAGATTTGTCCCATTTCTGCTACAGGGCCATGAGCGGTGGATGCTTTTCTCCCCAGCTGGTGACAGGCAGAAGAGGGAGGACAGCAAAGCCAGAGGAATCAACCAATCGCTTTGCTTATCATAAATTGCACAGACAAAATCAACACAGCACTATTTGGTGATGACTTAGAACAGAGCGGAGGCAGCACCGGAATCAGCAACAGTTTATGCCACTACAGTATAGTTTCTGCCAACTCAAGGATGGCTGGACAGCGCTTTACTTCAATAATCAGGAAAGGCCTTCAGTCCTCCTCAGGCATTGCAGGACTAGTACAATGCTGGACATGTGCTTTTAACAACACCCCCGCCCCCCAGCAACTTCTGTGCTGCAGTGCAACAACTATTGGGAAGGATCCCATTGGACTGTGCCCCCTACCACTGCTTAGCATTGCAGTTGTGGAGAAGGCTTTATAAACATATATCCAACAGCTGGATGTGTGCTTCAAACACCCCCTTTGCATCTTCAATGCTTTAGCACCAGACATGGGGGAGGCTTTTGCAGTCTACTCTTCTGTGGGAAAGAGTGAGAAGACACACTGTTTTGCCAAGATTGGATATCCTAATTCTTTATTCCAAAGCTTATATATGTCACCAACATTAACCTTCATCATACTCTTTATTTCAAATAAAATTAAATTGTTGGTTTTATTTCAAAAACAGCATCTCTTAAACATCCAAGCATCTGGACCATATTGTTCTAACAATACATGCTTTAACTAAACATATTGCTGAACAGATGATTTAGGTAAGCTACAATCAATATGTAACCTTTCAAAATTCTTAAAATACTAGTTGTTAACCACCTGATTTAAGCTATTGCTCCCTTGTTCAGCCTAGGAGTTCCGGTAAAACATTTCCCTCCCTTTCTTCAAATTTGGATTGGCCCAGGTTTTAAGAAATGTTAAATACACTTCTTGTGACTTAGATATGAAGTTAATTCATCAGCAAATATTTTGTGTTTATTGGGCTCCCCAAAAGGAGTTTTGAAAAGAATGGGTATCAGACTTGTTGCACTGATTTTGCAGGTCTCTTTGACTCACATGTTTTGCTCATGTTCTCTTATAGCCCCTGTCTGGTCTCAAGTTACATGTAAGATGTAAATGCAATGTTGAACTGTATTTCAAAAATATAGAACTTGGCATTTTATAAAGAACTTTGGCTCTATTTAGCTTGGGAATCAGCTAAGAGAATCATTCTACGAAGGTGGAATGTTAAAGAGTGGATTCAAGAGATGTGTTCTTTGTTTTTTGAAATGTCTTTATATTGTAGAGAAGATAGATATTATGTTGCTATATGGTTTGGATTTAATATTATGTTAAAGGACTAAGTTAGGTGTATATTAACAGCGCATATGGATTTTTTAAGTTTCAGTTTATCACTAATATGTGTGTGTGTGTGTGTGTAGATTTTTGTGTGTATTATCAGTATTATATTGTTTTTACTTTTGTTAATAAAGAGAAAAACAGGTAAAATGACCTTCTTCTCCTCTCTCCTGTTCTTGTCACCTGTGGCAAGAGGGTTGACAGAAAAGGGGGAATTGTCTCTCTTCCTCCCCACCCTTCTTTTGCCATGAGGCACAGGAAATGCAGGGGTAGATAAACAATAGAAGCAGTGGAGAAAGGCTTTTTTGGTGCCTTCTCCAGTCCCACCCATGGGATCAGAAAACTAACAGCACCAAAGGAGTTCTTCCTACCCGGGCTCTGTCCCGCCACCCCGGGCTCTCAGTGCCGGTTGTTCTGTAGCATATTTGCTTAGGGGTCCCAAGCGTGATCTTCTTCGCGCCGGCTCCTACATGGAATAATAGCACTTTAGGACTGCTGTGTCAAAACACCCTAAGGCAGAGCTTTCCAAACTGTGTGTCGCAACACAAAAGTGTGTCGCCACACAGTCTGGTGTGTCGCCACACAACCCGGAAGCGCTGATGATGATCAGCGCTTCCGGGTTTTCCCACGGCGACACACCAACGGCGGCGCGCAAAACCCCGAAAGCGGCAGCAGCGCTTCCGGGTTTTTGCGCGCCGCAACGGCGGCACTTCCGGGTTTTCCCGTGGCGACACACCAACGGCGCTTGGTGTGTCGCCGCGGGAAAACTTTGGAAAGCCCTGCCCTAAGGCAACTGTGCATTGGCTGAATGCCTTTGGTGGAAAAGCGGGAGAGATACAATATCATCTATGAGGACTAGCGTGTTCTTCTCCCGTTTAACCACACCTCTATTTCCCTTTCCCCCCCATTATATTTCTGTTCCGATATTAGATTGCAAGAGGCCATGTGCCCTAAGCGCCTGTTCCTTGTAAAATGTCGTGATAGCGCTGTCCTCGTAATAGTGGGAAAAGATTTTCAATTTCCTCCGCCGGTGCAAAAGCACACCTCCGGCTCTCCACCTGTGCAGAAGGCTTTATAAACCTATATCCAACAGCTGGATGTGCGCTTTAAACACCCCCTTGCGCCTTCAATGCTTTAGCACCAAACGCAGGGGCTGCAAAGCCAGGCGTTGCTCCCGTTGGGCCTCCTCTTCCCGTCCTGTCCATAAAAGGCACCACCAGTTCTCTGCCTGACACTCTCCGCGCTTTCTTTCATCCCGAAGGTACAAAACGCCCGGCATTCTTTTTAAGCCCGGGCGCTTGAAGAGTTAATTATTATCTGGGTACCTACGCCCGACCGTTCCGAATCGAGCCTCAGAAGCAGAACCTCCCTCTCAAATTCAGTACTGTACCACTCTGGCTTTTAGGCAGGACGATATACATTTTAAGCTCCACTATGTCGATTCCCAGAGAGGCAATCAAGAAACCACGTCTTCTTACAGTTGAACTTGAAAGCCGTCTGTAGTGGAACAGCGGATGAATAATTCCAGGCAAACAACGTATCAAACTCCGGACGACTCATCCTTTTCCAAGATGGCCGCGCAGCGCACGGCGTCAGTCTTGCGTCATAACCGCCTCCCCGGTGGCCTTGCCCTTTTCCATAATGGCCGCGCCGGGAGCGTCGCCAGCCTCCTCACGTTGTTTCTCGGACTGAGACGCGAAGGAAGTTCGACGGGAGGGGAGGGAAGGAACCCCGTTTTCCTCGCCCTACGTCGAGCAGCGCAGCTGAAGCACGTCGGAAGGAAGTTGCGGTGGGGCGGGGAAGGTGCGTTTTCTCCTGTGGGCAGGGGAGGGGGGCGTGTACGCCTGCTGGCCGGCGATAAAAAACTTTAGAGAAGGAGCGACGAGGAAGGGAGGTGTTGTGACTTAGCGCCCAGAGAGAGACCTGCCGGGGGGTCTTTTAAGTTTAACGAAAGGAAAAAGCGAGGGAGGTGAGTGGCTTTGCGGAGTTGGAGCAGCTTGCTTGCTTGCCCGCCCTGGCCCTTATTAGTCTGCTGGTCTTGAGCATCCCTCGGTTCCCCTCCGCGCCCTGCATTTCCTTTGTAAGAGCCTGCTGTGGATCGGCTTGGGAGCTCCGGGCAGAGGCCGTCGATGCCCTGCTTTGGGATGCCAGGGTGTACAAGTGGCACGAACCTTTCCCTGCGGAGGCTGCCGCAGTTACCATTGAGGGAGGCAGAGGAGGGAAGCATGTGCTCCTTAGGCGCCCAGCTGGGTCATGCTAATGCACATAGTCTAGCCTTCTCGAATATAGGCCTCGGATTTTTTTTATCTCACCTTTATTGTTTTTATAAATAACTCAAGGCGGCAAACATCCCTAATACTCCTTCCTCCTCCTATTTTCCCCACAACAACCACCCTGTGAGGTGAGTTGGGCTGAGAGAGAGGGAGGGACTGGCCCAAGGTCATCCAGCTGGCTTTCATGCCTAAGGCAGGACTAGAACTCTCAGTCTCCCAGTTTCTAGCCTGTTGCCTTAACTAAACTGGCTCTAAATGTGTGGATTACATTTTAAACTGAAACTAGCAGTTTTGGACTTTAATTGCTTTTCCATCTTGTTTTCCCCCCTCCCTTCTTTTTTGGTAGATATTATACTAAATTAACCCCCCTCCTCTATTAAAAAAAACTTCTAATTCAGAATCAGTGGTCCTGTATGTGGGTATGTATGTAGGTATGTCCATATAAGGTCTTATACCATTAAAAGTGTAAAATGATTTAGGAGTTATACCACAGATACATTTTATGTAAAGTTGCTAAAAAAAGAAAGGGGAAATGTAAAATAAATAGTTCTCATTGTGGGAAAGTATGCATAGTTAGTGGTCTTGCTGTATGAGATTTCATCTAGCTTTCTTTAAATTAAACAGGAATAACATAACTCAGTGGGTTTTTTTTTTTAGGATTTCAAGTTAATTACTGGCAACCATGAAACTTCTGCAGCAGTCTGTAAAATTCAGATTATTACAGCCATGCATAATTTAGGTTTTTTCTTAAGGGGTGGGGGAACTAATGGAGGAACCAATTGCATATTACAGTGGGAAGGGAAGTGCTGATTCCTGCCTAGGAAGATGTAAGAAAGCATTGTCCTATTTTTTTCCCTCCCATTATGTACTCCAAAATCTGTTCTGAAAATTTCATTTTTGGTCACACTATGTGTAATTAAGGTTCCACTTATGATAGAAACACACGGCATCTTATTGCTTTTCAGTACTTGGCAATATTTGTCATATGTTTCAATCCCGGTGCAGACACTATATTCCTCCTCTAGAGTTCAACTTTTCAGAATAGTTTAGACTATAATCCTGTAATTCCCAAGATGGCAAGGCACCCCTCTGCCATACAGAGAAGCTCTTCAATGTGAGTGTCTGCAGCTGTTGCTCCTCTGTGAAGATAGTAAAAAGGAATGTGGGGCCCATGAAAAGGGAAGCTTGAAACTTCAAGAACCAGAGTTCTCTTCCCCCATCACCTCCATCCCAAAGTAGGGAATAAAGGTCTTCAGCTTTGTGAAGTGATATAGTTTATGTTCTGACCCATTTGGGAAATGAGGCAGTGGGAAGAGAAGAAACAAAAAAAAATCTATCATACCTTTCAGCTTGCTGGTGAAGTTAGCAATTATACTGTATTTCTCCTGCCCTCTTTGGATTGCTCAATTAAAGGCATATTTTTATTCATCAGCTATTGCTTCTTTGGATTAGTAATTTATCTAGCTCACCATTTATTATCTAGCCAATATATTTGGAGGAGTTGTGGTTTGTCAATGATTTAACTACTATATTATTTTTTCCAGTATCTCAAGTTGTTTCTTGATTAGATAAACACTGAAAGTGGTATAACTTGAACATAATTATACATTCTGTGAGATGATAAAGCAATTAACTCCACTCTCTGCCAATAGCTTTTAGTTCCAAAGTGGAAAAGATTTTTTTTCTTTGTATGATAAAAAATGACAAGAAATGGATATTTAATACAAAAACAGCTCAAGGCCCATCTTTTCTTTTTGTGAGCGTTCTGCACGGCTGGATTTATCTGTGTTAGATAAACCATGTTTTAATGAACATTGTGTGCAGTTAGGCTCTGTACATATTAGTTATATCCTCTAATTCAGTGTTTCTCAACCTGGGCAACTCCAAGATGTGTAGACGTCAGCTTCCAGAATTCCCCAGCCAGCATGACCATTAAGAATTCTGGGAATTTAACTCCACACATCTTAAAGTTGCTGAAGTTGGGAAATGTTACTCTAGTTCTTAAAGGTATAGACTGCTAGGCCTAAATGTCTTGGGATGCATAGGCCTCTCCAGGCAGGGAGTCTGAACATGTGATTAGCATGCACGCAAAGACAGCGTAGGGCTAAAAAGCTTATTCCCAATTGAGGTTATCCTGTATTCTAGAGAGCATGCCCTTTGAAACTAATTCTGATAGTCGTCTTTTTTTTGGGAGTGGGGTGGGGAGGTTTCCCTGAAATTAACAACTCTTTTCAGTTCTGTGCTCTTTCTCCATAGAACTTGAAGTCCTATAAAATTTCTTATTTGGGAAAAGGTGGGTATGTCTCCTTGCATCATTAGTGGTTCTTCAGAGAATGATTTTTCCCTCTGGTCCAGCAACTGGGGAAACACTTGAAGGGAAAAGGGATAGCTGATCAAAGGTACCTGGTAATAGCCATTCTAGCGGGCATAGCTTATGTTCTGGATGCCAAAGGCATCTGGATCAAACTGGAAAGTTCAGGTCTTTTATCACCTGCTTGAGATCTAGAGCAGGACCAGGGATTTGACTTAATATAGATACAACTCGATATATAAGATAGCAATTCGAAAGCATGCAAATGCAAGTAGATGAATAGATACCACTTCGGTGGGAAGGTAGCAGCGTTCCGCGCATGTCATGCGGCCACATGACCATGGAAGCATCTTCGGATAACGCTGACTCTTCGGCTAACAAACGGAGATGAGCACCAGCCCCTAGAGTCGGATACGCCTGTGCGGGGGAACCTTTACCTTTACCTTTAAGATATAACTCTTGTTTCTGTCTGAATAGATAAAGCTAGGTAGCTCAAAGGGTTGACCTGTGTAAGGAAGTTTCTTTGTTTTTATAAAGTTAGCAGAACAGTATCGAAATAAAAAAGTACAGTTTAAAGTGTTTATGATTTTGAATTCAGATTTTTAAATAAGCATGCCTACTAACTTAGGCTTTATTTCTTGGCAAGTAAATACAGTAGAGGATATATACAGTACAGGAAGTTCAAGGAATGTTATCCAGAAACATTGGTTTTGTAGCCTATATGCATTATACAGATGAAAGAGATATTTTTCTTTGAGTTTCTTGGTACATGTATAAGAAGGTAAAAGGAGACTGGTTATCTTGGAAGGTAAGACAATCTTATTTAGAAATAGCTCATTTGGTAAGTGGGACTGGATTTTGATTGTGTGCATATTTGCTCAGAAGTAAGTCTAGAGTTTTCTATATAAGCATTGGCAGGTTAGTACATTTATATTAGCAAATAAGTATAACTTTAGAATTGAAGGCAGTGTAGAGATCAGACAGTTGTAGTGCATAAAATAGAAGAATAGAAATTGATCCCGGATCCTGGTATCCAGGATAATATATCCTAGCTAGCATGCTTGTTCCTGGTTCAGAAGTGGACCACCTAGAAAAGAAACAGCAGGAGCTATCATGATTTTATCATTCATGTAATGCTCCTCAGTTTGTTTACCCACACTAAGTTCTGTGGGACTTAATCCAAACTAAAATGTCTGGATAAGAATTGAAATTTATAAGCCTTGTTCTATTTTTACTTTAAAAAAGAGGGAAAAACAGGTCTGATGTTTGATCACTGATATTGACCAACTCATAGCAGCTTTGAACACATTTGTGCACTACATATTTGGTTTTCATTTGAAACATAGTGTCAGAAGGATACCGTAATTGGAATACATTACTTTTTTATATAATTTTATTAAACAGTTTAAAAAAGATTAGAACTAATACAAACTAATATAAAGTAAGAAAGAAAAAAGAAAAAGAAATAAAAGAGAAACTAAAAGTGCAAGAAACAAAGAAAAAGAAAAAGAGAAAAGAGAAAAAAGATACAAAGAAGTGGCTTCCTATCTTCTTTACAGCAGTTATAAGTACAATTATAAATTTACCTCTTTCTCTAAAGTTACAACATGTCTCTCTTCTTTCTATAATCTATCCTGTCTAGTAATCAAAACCATAAATCATAAGTTCATTTTTTTCTGTTTTCCGCAAAAATTCCATAAGGGGTTTCCAGTCAGCAATAAACGTAGATATTGTCTTTTCTCTAATCAAAGAAGTCAGTTTGGCCATCTCAGCGAGTTCCATCATCTTCACCAACCATTCCTCCATTGTGGGTATTACTGAAGAAATACAATACTTTTGAAATACTTGTACTATATAACATTAATTCTCTCAGTGATTTTTAGAAAAAGTAATTTAGCAGGGTCCATGACTACCTTTGTGTTATCTTCAAGAAATCTGCCTGTTACTTTTTTTTTTTAAAAAAAGTAAGATTATAGCACACATAAACTAGTACTAAGCTTTCCAATATAGCTGAGGGTTTTTCTTTCTTTTTAATCCCCACATTTTCTATTCATAACATTACCTGATTTGCTCCCTGCCCCCAATTTGTACCCTCAGTTTCACCAAGCAATGAATGAAATATTAAAAGGGATCCAAGATGAACTTTCCAAGCAGACGTGACCTAAGTTTGTTCAAGCATCCTCTCAGCCTCCCCATTTGCATGACTGACTGTTGGTTTTTAGGAGGATAATTTAGCAGAAGTATAGTTGCATTCTCTGGATATCTGCCGGGCTGCTTACTCCAAGTAGACTCTGGCCTCCCAAGGCATACTGGTAGAAAAGCTATAGTAAGAGCCCGTGTCCTCTGTGAGTTATGGCAGGAGAAGACTTGAAAAGTGAGCATTCTGTGCCATAGCTCCCCTTGTGCAGAATCAGCTCCTTCCAGAGATAAGATTAGCACCCTCAGTGTTTTTATTTGGAAAACTAGTGAAAACTTGGTTATTTAAACAGGCATTTGGAGATTGAGATGTGGAGAGTATATGTGTCCAGGATATGTGTGGGTGCTATTAATGATGTTATTTTATTGGGAAGTGGATTTATTTATATGTATTTGTATATTAAGGGGTGTGGTGGCTCAGTGGTTAAGACGCCAGGCTTGTCGATCGGAAGATTGCAAGTTCGGAGGTTCGAATCCCTAGCCCCGTGTGACGGAGTGAGCTCCCGCACTAGCCCCAGCTCTTGCCAACCTAGCAATTCGAAAGCATGCAAATGCAAGTAGATTAATAGGTACCACATCGGTGGGTAGGTAACAGCGTCCGTCATGCTGGCCACATGACTGTGGAAGCATCTAAGGACAACGCTGGCTCTTCGGCTAACAAACGGAGATGAGCACCGGCCCCTAGAGTCGGACACGACTGCACAAATGTGCGGGGGGAACCTTTACCTTATTTGTATATTTCTTATTGCATATTGCATTTGTAAGCTTCTTAGGATTGTTTTTAATTGAATTGGCTTAAAAGGATAGATAGATAGATAGATAGATAGATAGATAGATAGATAGACAGAGAGAGAGAGAGAGAGAGAGAGAGAGAGAGAGAGAGAGAGAGAGAGATCTGGCAATTATTTTTGATAGATAAGTAAGCAAATATCCACATTCTTTGGCAGTATCTTTTGTTAATGCCTGGAGGAAAAGCTATTAACCAAGTAAGACGCTGAAATCTGTATGCATATCCTCCCTTCTTCTATAACAGAGCTTTCCAAACTCTGTGTCGCGACACAAAACAACCCGGAAGCGCTGATTATCATCAGCGCTTCCGGGTTTTCCTGCGGCGACACACCAACTGCAGCGCGCAAAACTTGAAAGCGGCAGCAGCGCTTCCGGGTTTTTGCGCACTGCCGCAAGAATGGCACTTCCGGGTTTTCCCGCGGCAACACACCAACACCGGTTGGTGTGTCGCCGCGGGAAAAACTTTGGAAAGCCCTGTTCTATAATATAACCTTTTACCATTTGCTTTTCTTTATTAATACATGTTTTCATGTACTGGAATATGATTAAATAGCTTAATCTTTCTGCCGTTAAAATATTTTTCTCATGATACAGTAAGAGGTACTTAAACTTCAAGAATTAGGAAGTGAGGCAGTCTTGGAATCAATCATTTGTAGCCCAAGTAGAAAAAGCTTGTAATCCTTTTTGTGGAAAGTACTTCTGGCTGCAGCCTGGTTTTCTCTGTTGCATTGTACCTTATTGTGGTAAAATTGTGGCCATGCAAGTTGGAGGAGGTGGGCAAGTCTTGGACTGCTGTATATTACTACAAGTTAACCGCCCAGAGTCCCCTTGTGGGAGATGGTGCGGTGATAGAAGTCGAAACATACATACATACATACATACATACATACAGTTGGCTATGCTTCAGGAGCAAATGAAATAACCAGGAACTGCTCACGCATGTTGGGTAAAAATAGAAGAAGGTTAGCAGAAGCATGGAGAAGGTTTCAATCATTAAAACTCAGGCAAGACACACCCAAGAGCTTCTGTACACATTTTCTTTCCTCTGGCTAACTCTTAATGCTTCTCATCATATGAGGAACACTTGTAAAATTGCAGACATTGCTGGAGGGAAAAAGTAATCACCAAGTAGGATCTGTCCTAATTTGAACCTTACTATTTAAGCCAGGGGTGGGGAACCTTTTTTCTGCCAAGGGCCATTTGGATATTTATAACGTGGGGGGCGGGGTTTCTGGGATTTCCACGGACCGGGGGCCAGAGTTTGCGGGCAGGAGCCAATCACAAGCACTGGGGGGCGGGGTTTGCAGGTGGGAGCCAATCGTGTGGAAGGGGCGGGGTTTGCAGGCGGGAGCCCCGCGGGCCTGACATTGCCCACCCCTGATTTAAGCCAAAAGGGAAGAGGGTAAGAGAGAGTGTGTGTATGTGTGGTGTGTGTGTGTGCGCGCACACGTCTGTGTATGTAGTTCTTGGCAACTGCCTAAAACTGGCTGTGATTCTTTTCCAAGCATGATTCTCATAGAGTTGTGTTTAGCAAGATTTATTGAGGTGAATGGGAAGAGGTTACAAAAATGCCAGAAACTGAATTATTTTCCATTTAAAACCAATATTTCCACAAGTACACTGGGGTAAAGACTTACTCATTTCTTTGTAACAGCTTTCCTATGATCTAGTGGGAAGAATCGTTAGGAGTTGGGCAGCAGACAAATTTAATAAATTATTATTACTCTGATACAGAGAAGCTTGCAGCTGGCTGTTTACATACTGTATAAATCTTCTGAACCATAATCAGATTGGGACTCAGTTATTGCGCACACACATATGCATATCATACACACAGACACAGCTCTTGTAATTATTTTGATTTTGAATGCCAGTGAGACAGACTAAATCTTGAGACATTGGAATAATCTGTAATTCCAGTGTCCTACTGCTATTGCTAATTCCTGTCTCTTTAATAATGTCTTTTCTTAGGATAATCGTGGACAGTATCCTGTCTATCACCAATAATTATGCCAAAGAATCTTCTTTCCCTTTACCCTTCCCCTTAGCCCAGGTAACAGAAGGAAATATCTGTTTTCATCTGATGGCTAATTAATGATTTCTCAAATCTTGAAGTGAGAATTTGATTTTGGTTTCTTTGAATTTACTAAATTCCCCAAGAAAAGTATAGAAATGGTCTTCAACCACCCAATAAATCAGAAGAGGAAAACAGAGCTTCCTGCTCTGTTGGCAAACTCTTCTCTCTTTTTCTCTGTCCCTTCTGTTTATCCAAAAGAAACTAAGCTATCTCTATCACACCAGGCCAGCAAAAGCAGCCCAGCACTGCCCAGAAAAATAATTATTTTTTTTACTTTCCCAGTTTTTATTTATTATGGTGAACATGACTTGCTTATTTGATAGCCAGTAACCTCAAATATTATTTAATAAATTGAATTGATTGGTTATACTTTCATTTTTTGGACTTTCAAAGGCTGTTTAATAAAATTTATTAACCTATAGTGTTCAGAGCATACAGAATTAATACTGTAGGAGGCCCCAGTTTGTAGTAACAGAATTAATAGGAAAGTTGGTTTCCATTTTGAGCCTATCTATATTTTTAGATCCTTGTAGATGAAAAAAGAAATAGAGGTATTATAAACATTTAATACTTTTTGGGGTGTGAATGAGAGACTGGTGGTGCTTTCTTGTCTACTCAAATTAAGTACCATTGAGTTCACTGGTTAAGTGTGTCTAGGACTGTAGGTCATTATGATATTAATACATGGTGCTTGTGTGAGACTAGGCTGAAGCTGCCATAATCTAAAGATGAAGCAGGCATGGAAGCAGAGAGGACAAAAAGCCAGGAATCTTGTCTATAAGGTCCCTTCGGGGAGGTAGATAAGGAAGCAAGTCATTAAGGCAGGGCTTTCCAAACTGTGTGTTGCGACACAATACTGTGTCGCCTGGGGCCCCCAAGTGTGTCGCGTGACAACCTGGAAGCGCCGGCGGTGCTTCCGGGTTGCCGCGCGGCGGCAGGGGCTTCCCCTTCGAAAGGGCAGGCTCCAGGGACCCCGAAAATCCCCTCGGTTCCGGCAGGGAGGCAAAAAGCCTCCCTGCCCGCGCACACGCTGCCAGCACAGCTGATGGGGGCTGGGGTGGAAATTCTCCCCGCGCATCAGCTGAGCGGCGGAAAGCTCGGCAGCGTGCCCACGCGCGGGGAGGCTTTTTGCCTCCCTGCCGGAACCGAGGGCATTTTCGGGGTTCCCGGAGCCTGCCCTTTTGAAGGGGCAGCCGCTGCCGCCGCGGCGACAAGCCGGAAGCACCACCAGAAGCATCGCCGCCGGCACTTCCGGTTTTTGCCCGGCACTGGCCCCGGCGCTTCCGGGTTTTTGTGGACCAGCCGTTGGTGTGTCGCCAAGGGCAAAAGTTTGGAAAGCCCTGCGTTACGGAAACAAAGGAAAAATGTCACCTGAACCAGACAAAGGAAGTTCGGCCTGAGCACATGGAAACCCCCACCCCAATCCGATCAACAGCTACCAGACTTGTAAATTAACAAGGCAAGAGTAGCCGCCAGTCTTGTGAATCAACACAGCAAGGACTTTTGGGGATAAAAGGGGTCCCAAAGCCCGCCCACTCCTTGAGTTGTCCTTGGATCCAGACTTGGCGGCCTCTGTCCCTCTGGCTAGTGCCTGGCAGCCTAGTTGGAAGGACGTGGGTAAGTGTGTGTGTGTGTGTGTGTGTGTGTGTGTGTGTAAGAGCAAATGTACCTTGCAACCAGTAAAGTTTTGCTGTTCCTTTAAATTCACTGGGTCTCCCGCGTATTACAAAGAGCCTGTTGTGCCTCAGTGTTCTGTTGGAAGTGATTTGTGTGTGTCCCTAATTATTTCCCGGCTGTTGACCAGGGCTGTGTGTCTTGTCTGCTCAAGCCGCACCTATCTGGAAAACCCAGGTAGAAAGCAAGGGGGGCTGACAAGATCCGCGTGCCTCAACAGTCTGTGAGTGTGAGTGAGTGACCATAAGTGGAACCTGGGAGCAGCGTGTGTAACACTTGCTGTCCAGCTTGCAATAAAGTTGCTCAGTTCACAAGATCCATTCCACTTGCATTATGGGTATTCCAGAGATGCACCCTCACTTGTTTTTCTCTGTTGTTGAGGGCATTTGCCAGCACTAGAGAGAATGGAATTTTCTGTGATTTCCCTGCAGACTCTCCACAGGCTCCTCTCATACCTCTACAAGGATCCTGAATCCTTTGGAACAGATGAGAATGTAGGGAGTGGCAGTGAGTGAGGGAGAAATTGCTGAAAACTGTGCATCTCCCTCCTGGCAGCAGAAGCAAACTAGCTTTTGTTTCTGCCCTAGATATTCTTGGTTATTATGCCAAGAAACTGTAATGCCATTAAAATATTTTTTTAGGGCAAGCAAGTTAATTTGAATTGTAGTTGTATCTTATGCCATATTTGCATGAATGGAGGTCTTTAATTTCAATAATGCCTTTCTGGGATTTGAATGAAGTTCATAATATTCACATTGAAATTCTGTTGAAATATTAATCAGCTCTCAGACTCTCCATTCTAAAACTGAAGTTGCTAATGATAGTCATCTAATTGGTAGTAAATTTTTTATTTTTATTTGTCTAGTATTAATTAAAGAAGGGATGGAACTTTATTTTGTTTCCATGGCTACTTGATATTTTAGAGTGTGGGTTTCTTTTGGAAAGCTTTACCTCATAATTTAAAATTCACAGAACAAAATGTATACTCTAGCATAAAACAAAGTATATATATGTAAAGTTAAAATGTGGAGGTGAATTTGAAAACTAGCTTGTGTGTGTTAATGATGAGTCATTTGGATGACTAGAATATAATATAATCTTGATACTTTTAGGATTACACTGTGGGTGAATTTTTAATTAAAAATACAAATGCTTTACTTCTAGCTGTGAATTCCATTACAAGATTGGTTATAAGTTACCAAAACGACCCGTCTCCACAAATAAAGCAATGGGTGGAATCATTTCCAGATGGCGGGTAAGTAAATCTTCTCAATTGGAGGTACATGTTTTTGTACTGCAGGAAGGAGAGTGTCTCAAATGAACTTTTAAGTTTTTCTGTAATATAGAACAACTTGGCGAGTGTAGTTAGGGCAGAATCATATTTATCAGTGTATTGAGTGCTCTTATTTCTACAGTACTTGTATGATGAGCCTTCCAAAGAAGATAAGCAACTGGAATGTTAAGACTGCAGAACGTAATACATCTGTTAAAATCAGAAGCTGATGCATATCTTTTATGCAGCATTGAATTGTGTCTGGTGGTTACGGGATGCGATGTCCTAGATGATATAGAAAAACACGTATTGTTAATAACCAAGGGGCTGTCTAGAGAAAATATGGGTGAAGTTAAATTGTTGAATTTTGGTAAGCTAGCTTTGTAATATCTGGAATGTAGCTGCTTAATGAGAGACCATATATAAAAGGCAGCTTGGTTTTTGGAGTTTTCCCCTTTTTTGGAATGATTAACAAGAATAGCATTTATATCCTGCTTGCTAGTATTTGGACTGCATCTTATGGAAGACTTTTCTAAGAACAGACAAATCATATTATCAGTGAATTTCTAAGTTGGAGATGGGAGTCAAGAATGAGAATAGCAGCTTGAGTTTGAAGGTATTTGTGGTTTTTAATGAACACTGCCTGTTAAAATGTATAAATCACGTATGGGGATTCACGTTTATACTTTAAACGTAATTCAATAAACTTGTTAGTCCTGCTTTAAAAAACATGAATGTCATTGGGTTATATTTGTGTATATGGAGTCTGTTTAGTTTTTCCCATATAAGTACATTAAATTTTTCAGATCTGTTTAATCTAAGAAAGACCCTTCTATTTAAATAGAGCTTCTTTATATATATAGAAAAAGGGGTTCTTTCCATTTATGTGCAAATGTATATGGCTGTGAAGTGTTGAAGATAATGCCATAATACAAAAGGATGCATCTGCATTTTTTTTTGCTATGTATACATCACATTTATATCCCACCCTTCTTTTTAAAAGCTCTCAGGGCAGCATTTATGGTATTAATGTAATGTATTTGCACATTAATCCTGGGAAGTAGGTTCGGGTTGACAGATACTGACTCACTGAAGGCCACCTGCAAATTTCATGGCAGAATTGAGATTTTGAACTCAAGTCTCTCTGGCATACTACGCTGCCAGTTTATTGCATTGATTACACTGTTGAAGGAAGAACCTACATTTACTGCAGTTTGATCTACTGTATTGTAATTGTAGAGTCTGGAAATTTGCCTAACTGAAATTTGTCCTCAACCTGATAGGAATGCATAGAACTCTATCACCAAACAAGTATCCCTAAACACTAGTACCCCAAACAGCTTTCTCTAATCCCTCCCCCCCTCTCTTTTTTTTGCCAGAGCATTCAGGCAAGGTTTTATGCACTTCTTTCACTGGAGTGCAAGATCACAGTTAAGATTAGCAGGGCTGGAAAAAACTGAGGCACAGACCTAGTGTCTAAACATATTCTGGCCCTTAAGAACTTATAGATATCTATTAGTTATCTAGATGTTTAGTGAGGAGGCTAGAGCACAAGCTTGTATGAGGGTTTCCATGTAGAGATGAGATGAACATAAATGTTCATTTGTATTCCCATCATTTTGAAACATTTCCCTGTTCCATTGTAAATTTGTCCATGTGTGTGTGAGGGAGAGAGGGAGGGGAGACTTTCAGCATATATATTACTTACGTGGGTACATACAGTATTTATTTGTCTTAGACTTAGAGTTAACTTCTTTTCTATTTTCTTGCCATTGGGAGGGTGGTGGTGGTTGGATTGAGGGCCTCCCTCAATCTGCTCTTGGCACGACCCTTTTTGTTTCAGTTTCATTGGAGCCCTGATAGCAAACAGAGTAGTGACAGTTTTGGTCATGTTCTATATTTATAGATTTTAGGCCTGCAAAATTGTATGGCTTCTAGTGTGTCCTCCCAGAGACTGTAGATAAATTTATTTAAATATAAAATCTGTCCTTTTTATCTATTTAATTATGCAAAACTAGACAAATCTGTTTAAGATTCAAGAGTAGGCTGACCATACGTCCTGTTTTGAAAGGGACAGTCCCGTTTTTTTAGCATTTTTCAACCGTCCCGTCGTTTTCATAAAAATCTCAATTTTGTCCCATTTTTCAAACCCGGCGGGAATGGCGTGGAAGGAGGATCCAAGCCAGAGCGCGGACCATGGGCGGGGTTTGCAGGTGGGAGCTAATTGCGGGGGGCGGGGTTTGCAGGCGGGAGCCAATCACACGGACGGGGGCGGGGTTTGCAGGCGGGAGCCAATCGCGTGGACCGGGGGCAGGGTTTGCAAGCGGGAGCCAATCACGTGGACCAGGGGTGGGGTTTGCAAGCGGGAGCCAATCACATGTGCTGGGGGCGGGGTTTGCAGGTGGGAGCCAATCACGCGGACGGGGGGCAGGGTTTGCAGGTGGGAGCCAATCTCACGGACCAGGGGGCGGGGTTCATGTATTTTTCATGAATACGGAATATTACATAAGACCCCGTCCCGTTTTGCCATCCTGAACTATGATCAGCCTATTCAGCCTTATCAAGCCATAAACCTTGCAACAAAGTGGAATCTCCTGTTTGTACTTAGGGAAAATATACAAAGATAATGAACGTGTATGCTGAAGATTACTAAAATTTACAACTTGATTAATTAAATTCTTCCCTGTAGTAATTTTTCTTTTTCTTCCCCCTTTTCAAAAATCTTTCACAAGCTTATTAGTTTTTTTCACTTCTTAAATTTCCTATTTAACTTTCTTGTACCCTAAAACAGAAGTTCCTTGACCAGTACCTACTAACATTTTAGATTACCCAAAAGCCAAAGTTACTCCTCTATAGAACTGGGAAACTGTTTCATTTGGGATGGTCTCAATGAGCCAAGTGAAATTTGTTATTTGAATGATCTACTGTTCTCATACATCATAATATTGATTTTGAGGATATGTGCTGCTCTTAAGATGCAATGTCAAGCTACATCATACACAATTTGTTCTGTCAGAAATTGGTCCCATTGTCTGCAAATTGCGGTGTTCCACATCCTTACTGTATTTCTTTCTCATGTGATCTGTGGAGGCAGTTACAGT
The DNA here is from genome assembly GCA_023362775.1 of Charina bottae. Classification (NCBI taxonomy): domain Eukaryota; kingdom Metazoa; phylum Chordata; class Lepidosauria; order Squamata; family Charinaidae; genus Charina; species Charina bottae. The sequence goes on along the minus strand of JALMGJ010000001.1, from coordinate 246,775,894 downwards.
TACGGGAAAAGTTACTGTGCTTGTGCTCCAAATGCTTTTTCTTGTGTGTACTTTTAGTCATATACAACCTTAGCATGAGGTGACTGAGGAAGTAAGCTAATATAAGTAGAGAAAAAGTTTGAAAGGGAGGCTGCTATTACTCAAATTATTACAACTCTCCTCATCTCCAAATTTCTAATTTTTGTTTGACGATATTTATTACCTAGTCTTTCAGGGTAAATTTTCACAACTTTTTCCTTTCATTTATAAGCAGGTAAAACCTTCCACTGTAGAAGTGTTGGAAAAACTTGATAAGGTAGGATTTTCTCTTAATACTGATTTTATGAGCTAACTGAGAGGCTTTAATTATTTTTTAAGTTGTGTCAAGTTATATGTAGTTTAAATGGGAGAATATAAAAAATTATGGTTGATTGGTTAAAGCATCATATATGTCATAAGCATAAACATTCTTGACAGGAGCAGCCCATTTGAGAATAAGTGAAAATGGAAATTGAAGGATATATTGCTGAATTTTAGGAGGAAAGTACTTTTGGAAGGAGAAATAAAAGAGACTATGCATAGGAAGTAGAAGAAATGGAAAGATGAAAAAATGAAAGAAATGAAAAGATAATACTGAGTAGCAGCCTTCTTCAGTGCTATAAAGCAGCTTTTATTGCCAAAGACTTCCTTGCCCTGGAGTGGGACAGATGATTAACAAATTAATTCACCTATTATACTTAGTAGAAAATGCTTCCATGTAAGTAATAGTTATGAGAGCCAGTTTGGTGTAGTGGTTAAGGCATCAGCCTAGAAACCGGGAGACTGTGCGTTCTAGTCCTGCCTTGGGCACAAATCCAGCTGGGTGACCTTGGGCCAGTCACACACACACAGCCCTAGGAAGGAGGCAATGGCAAACCACTTCTGAAATCTTGCTAAGAAAACCGCAGGGACTAGTCCAGGCTGTTGCCAGGAGTCGACAATGACTCAGAGGCACCAAAATATAATAAATAAGTAATAGTTAAGACATTAGATTAATGTATGATAGTGCTTATTCAGAATTACAGGTAGTTCTCGTTTAGCAACCTCAACTGGTTCCGACGACATGGTTGCTAAGCGAACCACGTGATTAGAGAGAGACACGCTATGAAGATCACTAGTTGCTGCTGTCTCATTTAGATAAAGTTACTCTTGCTCTGGCCTGCATTGTTGTCAGGCACAGAAATTTGGGTGTAAGTGCACGCATTGGTTGGAAAATGATTTTTTAAATACTGTTTATTACTGTCATATTTGCAAACGGTCACTATCCAAGGCAGTTGCTAAATGAGGACTACTTGTGGTCAAATTTATTTATTTTCAGATAATAAACTATATTTAAAAATAAAACTATACATTTTTTTAGCTTTGCTTTTCTGGTTTCTGCCGTTTCAACAGGCAAATTGGATATTCTTGGGATAATTACTCTTTATAACTCATTCTCTTTTAATATAGGAGAATATAAAATAATCAGTACCTCATCATTTCCTTCCTCTTCCTCTTACACAGAGGTTTCCCTCTGCTGCTCCACTCCTTCCTGTGTGTACACCAGTGAGGGTGGTGCATATGTTTCTGAACACAAACCATAGAATAGTTTAGGATGTTAAATCTATTCATGACATTATCTCATTCTTAATTTTTCAAATGAAAGTTTTAGAAAGTTAAAATGCTGCTAAGATACTCTCATATAAATATTTTTATATTTACAGGATATCCAGGCACTGGAAGAGTTCAGAGAGAAAAATCAGAGGCAGCAGAAGCTATGGGTTGGAAGATTTCTCCTCTATTCATCTGTTCTCTATCTTCTTACCTGCTTAGTTACTTATTTGTGGTACCTTCCTGATGAATGGACTGCTCGATTCATTATGACCCTTCCACTTTTTGCGTTTCCTCTGATGTAAGTAAAATATTCCTGTTTCACAGCTTGTCATGTTTACAGACACTATGTAGAAAGAGTTGAAAAGGATGCTGTGGGTTCTCCTTGAATTAGAATGTGGTTCATCCCACCCTGATCTGTCTGCAGCTATCCCAAACTTATAGACGGGGTCATGAAACAATTTCTTCCACAGGCCCAGCAGGTGCCTCCGAGAAGCTCATAATGAATGTACAAGGACAGTATCCTTCTGTTGTTATTTTTGAACAAGACAGGCGCTAATACATAATTTTTGTACTTATTATTATTATTATTATTATTATTATTATTATTTCTAACTTATATCACCGCCCATCTCCCCCCACAAGGGAACTCTGGGCGGTAATAGCCACATATAATGTTATACTCCATTAATTTGTGTACTCACCATCTGATCCATATGTTATAACAGTGAGTTTCATAGTGTATGCTGCATGTGAAGTAGTACTTTCATTTGTCTGTCCTGGATCTCCCACTCTACAGGTTCATTGGATGATCCCAGTTTCTCCTACTGTGAGAAATAAATAAATATTTATGCATAATCTAATATTTCTATATTCTGCCTCTCCGTAATAATTTTCCCACCTAAGTTAAATAATTCTAAAGTTGCAACATTTCCTCCATGGTGGTGTTCTAGACTCTTAGAACTCTTTTAGCTTTATAGTAGCCATTTGGAGGTACAAAATTCACAGCTGTACATAGTTTTGAAAAGGTGTTCACATCATAGGTTTGTAAATTTCTGCCAGGAAGGAAATGTTTTGTTTGGGTTTAAAAGAAGAAAATAAAGTTTTCTGAGACTAAGAAAATAACCTTCAACACAGAATGGGCAACTGTTTGGCCACAGCCTGCATGTGGTCCTAATCTTTTGTGACTCCTGAAACTCCCTGGAGTCTCTTACACAGTGGTTGTATTTCTGGCAATCACAACTGTGCCTTGCTAAACAGACATTATTATTGAGAAACTATCAGGAATATATCAGCATAAGCTCAATGAAATCCTAGAGGACTCAAGGGCTATAGGGACCCTTGGAATAATAATTAGATCAGGACTGGGGAACATTGACTCTGACAATAGCCCTGGACAGGATGGGCAGAGACTTCTCAGAGCTTCATTTTCTGTTATCTTCCCGTCTACTTGCTTGCCTGCTGCTCTTAATGTTTTCTTGTGGCGGTAGCAGTCATTTGATCTAACACAGATCAATTTTCTCTCATTGGTTTTTATGAGAGGGATGAATTAATTTTTTTAAAGGCCTTGGGAAAGGATAAGAAAACCCCCAAATGCTACTCCTTTGTTTCTTCTGCCCTGGTAGTAGGTTGCCTACTTTGCAAGATCAGTTAAAATTAGTCTCAGTTGTTTTTTCCCTGCTAGGAATGGCTAACTGTTGACCACTTGTTTTTTCTTTCAGCCAAGAGGTGAATCTGTGTGGAATATGTACTGTGATTTGGTGCTAATTCTGGAGACTTTTCAGTCTTAAGCAAAGTAAATGGTGCCTGACTTTCTTGGTTTGCAGTTCCTGCCTTGGGCTACTCTCCAAGGGTCTGATAGTATTTCCAATGCTGGCAAAGTCTGCTGGCTTTCAGGAATATGTTTGCTGCCTAGCTTGATGCATGCATTTAAATTACTCTTGGAAATAATGAAGGCATTTTCAGTAATTTTGCTATTTATATCTAAAACGTTGTTCAGCCTAGCTTCCTTGAAATCCTAAAAATCTATAGAATTCCCAAATATGAATAAATGAAATGAGAAATATAGAACTATCAGAAATATTTATACTCCTAATTTACTTTAATATGTAAAGCCCTTTTCTTTAATATGTATTGTGAACATGGAAAAAAAGTTTTTCAATTTATAGAGTAAAATTAGGGCTATCCAGAGATCAGGGTCTGAAAATTTCCCATTCCAGAAAAGTTTGACAGTTTCAAAATTGTGTTATTTTTTAAAGTATTTTTATTAAACATTTTCGAAAAGAAGTATTATGATTGTATTATGTTTTCTTCTCTGTTGCTGAATACCATTTATTACATTCCAATAAAAATGTTTTTTTTCTCTGTAGAACCTTACAGTTACTTTGAATGTACTGTTCAAGCCACATAATATAGGCTGGATTTAATTCTTTTCACTTCAGATAATGTAGCCCAAGTACTAGTGCAGACTGTGGATACTGAGATGATTATGCTCACTGGAAGTATACTCATTTGCATAGAAAAAGAATTCCAGAACAATTTCAGATTCTACATTTTCTGGAAATTGCACACCTATGGAAAGACTGTATCTGAGCTGCAAAAGTTCAGATGGCCGCAAGATGGCAGCAAAGAGATTTCAAAGACCGTTGCCATCTAGTGTGTGTCTAGATTTCTGCAGTCCAGATATGGACAACTAAAATGATTTGGAAAAGTATTGATCCTGAAAAGCTTATCATGATCTTTTTATTTCCTGTTAATCAGTCTGTATTGTGAGATGGCTAAATTGAAGTATTAGTCTTGGTTACAATGTACTGAAAGCTGTTCACATTGCCACCTTTTTCATAGTTTGAAATTGACTTACCTCAAGCACAAGGGTGAACCAATTTTACTCATAATAAAGGGGTTACTGTTTGGTTCACCATAAACATAACTTACAAACAAAAAAACTGCATTATTTGTAACAGCAGTTTCTGAAACCCTTTATCTTCATTCCTATAGATGTGTGATGTTTCAGTAAAAAAGATGGGGAAATACAGAAACTGCATTACCCTCCACCTATCCTAAATTCTGGTTTTATCTGTCTTTGACATACAGTAATGGAGCTTCAATAAAGCCAAGTATATGTGCAACAGAGTCCCAAAGTCCTAGGCTGGAAACCTTGCTTCTATAGAGTACCTTAATTTGATACAATATATTAAGACAGGGGATTGGTCTTTGCTTTCCAATTCACAGTCTGCAGTCTTTGCCTCTAATTATGAGTATTGCTGTCTTAATGTCCTTGCTTGAGAAAAGTCCATTCAGTGAACTCATCTTGTAACATGAAAAGAGGTGGCTGCCTGGGCACAGGACTTGCTTGGCATTAGCTTCTTTTATTAAGGTTGGGGTTAGTTATGATGCACCACAGATAATAGTTAAATTCTTATGAAGAATGACATTAATGTTCATTTTGCTCTTGTCGAGATTTTAATGCTGGATGTTCTTTCTCTCTTTTACTCTCTAAATTTTCTCTTCCCTTTACTCTAGTGTTTGGTCCATAAGAACACTCCTCATCTTCTTTTTTTCAAAAAGAACAGAAAGAAATAGTGAGTATTTTATACATATTTTCCATATTTGTTTCTAGATCATGTAAGGATAAACAAGGGTATTAGTAGAGTGACATTGTATACAGGTAGTCCTTGCTTAATGACCCTAATTGAGACCAGCAACTCCACTGTTAAGCGAAGTGGTCGCTAAGTGGGAAATTGTGACCGTGACTGCTTTCTGACTGGAAAGAGACAAGACTACTCAGTTTCACACCTTTGGCTTTTGTTTGCCTCTTAACCACTCCCCCACCCTTTGGAATGCTTGAGTGCCTGCTTACTGTCTTATACACATCAAAAGCAATGTGATTGCGCCAGCAGCCTGGGGCTGGGAGCTACAGGTGTGCTACGCAAACAGCTTACTCTCTTGAAATCCCTTCGTCTCCAATCTTTCTGCTCTGAGGGGGGGGGGGAGGAAAAAAAGCAAGTGATTTATGTAGGCAATCTCTTCTTTGCCTGCCCTTTTCCAGCTGCCAGTGCCAGTGCATTGCTTTCAATGTATAGAAGAGCAAATTACTCTCTTGAAACCCCTTCCTCTCCAATCTCTTCGCTCTGCGGTAAAGTTGGCTGTAAAGTTATTTTTTCAGCACCGTTGTAACTTCGAACGGTCGCTGAACGAGTGGTTAGTAAGTGAGGACTATCTGTACAGTAGTTTTGTAGCAAAAACCTTGTGGATGGCATTGTGGATAGGATGGTAACCTTTATTAACTTTTTTTTTTAAGATTTCAAGAAACACAGTCTTTCATTTGGCAATAAAATGGAAAAAGAATATAACATATAAAATATTGTGAAGATGATGGTATATATAGTAAAATGATAGTACAATAAAGAATATTTTCTATTATACAACCTTTTCCTTTTTATAAATTATAGTTCTTTAGATACTTATGTTTATTATACCAAACATACTTCGGCTCTCAGAGCAATTAAGGAAGGTTATACTCGGTTACAAAATAAGAATTACAAAATAAGACTTATCAGTTGGTCACTCTATGCTGGTAACATAACTCAGGGATCAGGATTCAATATTCTCCTTTGCTATCCTGTAATTTGCCCTCACTATTATATATAGATAATTATTTGTTGTTGCACAGGGTTATTTTTTAACACACCAATCTGCAGACTCTGGTTGGTGTAAAAATATAGAATTAAAAAAAGAAAGACATACAATTAATAGAAATCCTCCACATGGTCATCCAAAACCTTCAGTCCTGGTTACAGTGGAATAGTGTTGTATTAACAGTTTTATGAAATGCCAAAGTACAGGGGCTGCAAAAGGGAAATTCTGCTACCTGGTCCGTGTCCCCCTCACCTAAGCATGCTTTCTCATTATATTCTTCTTGGATAGGCAGATTCAAATTTTGTAAAGCAGAGTCTGATGTAACATTTAGGACTTTGTGGGTCAACACCAGCATTTTGAATTGGGTATGGAAGCCTACTGGTAACAGGTGCAGTGACTACAGGTAGTCCTTGACTTATGACCGTTCGTTTAACGACAGTTCAAAGTTACGATGGCCTTGGAAAAAGTGCTTTATGACCTGTACTCACACTACAACCATCGCACCACCCCTGTGGTCACGTGATTGCAATTTGGGCGCTTGGCAACTGGCTCACATTTATGATTGGTTGCAGTGTCCTGCAGTCACGTGATCATGATTTGCGACATTTTTTGACGGTTTCTGGCAAAAAATGTCCATTGGGGAACCTGGATTTGCTTAATGACCCGTGATTCACTTAATGACTGGTGATTCACTTAATGGACATCGTTAAAATGGTTGTAAAATTGGGTCTAGTCACGTGGTGACTTGGCTTATGACCGCAATGACTTGCGATGGAAATTCTGGTCCCAGTTGTGATCGTAAGTCAAGGACTATCTGTATTACAGTGACAAGATTATTCTGTCAACAATCAACCTGCTGTATTTTGGGCCAGTTGTATCTTCTGAGTCATCTCCAAAGGCTGCTCTATATAGGGCATTTTATAAAATCCAACCAAGTTATGATGATCAAAGTATTATAGGTCTCGATAGGGCATACCAGCGAAAGCTGGACAAAGGATATGTGTATGTGTGTGACATAGATTTTGTGCCATCAAGTTGGTGTCACTTTTTAGTGATCCTCTAAGACAGGGGTCGGCAAACTTTTTTGTGCCGGGAGCCATTTTGACATGCTCGAGGACATTTTGAAATGCTTGAGAGCCAGGGGGCGGGGTTTGCGGGCGGGGGCCAATCGCGTGGAAGGGGGCGAGGTTTGCAGACGGGAGCCAATTGCGTGGAAGGGGGTGGGGTTTGCAGGCGGGAGCCAATCACGTGGTTTATTGGGGTGGGTGGAAGGGCGAATCTGGATTTTGGGAGGGTCGGGGGAGAACGGGACCTCCTGGCCTCTCAAGGCGGGGAGGCGAAGTGGGTTGTGCGGCTCGTTGCGGAGGGCTGTGCTTCCCGGGGCCCTTGTTAGCAGGTCGGGCGAAGAGGTGCAGTCCTGCGCCCAGGGTCCTGGGTCCAAGCCCCCTTAGTGCAGCGGGACGGGCTTCCCAGGAGACCCGGGGCTCGGGGCTGGCGAAGGCGGAGCAGCCCCGCGGATGGGAGCTGGGCCAATTGCATGGAAGAGTCGGGGGCTCATGGAGGGAGGGGGCGCAGTTAGCGGCTCTGCGAACCTGGCCCGGCCGCCCCACCGGTAGTGGCGGAGAAAGAGCTGCCACCCTCCGGCCGGCAGGACGGGCGCGGGAGAGCGGAAGGCACCCGAGCAACCCGAGCAGGAGATGCCTTGCCGCCCCCCTGGAGCCCTCACGGGCCGCCCCCCCCTCCGGCTGCAGCTCTTCCACCGCCTCTCCTCTCTGGCAGCCGGGGGGCTGCAGAGTCTCCGGGGGCGGCCGCCCTGTCCAGCTCCCCCCCGGCCGGGCCGCATGGCAGTAGGAGATGGCGTGGGCCGTGGACGATCTGGGCGAAGTAGCGCTTGGCCCGCGACTCGCCCAGGCCGCCCGGGTGCTGCACGAGCAGGTCGAACATGTCCCCGCCATTGCCTGGGACCTTCGCGATGGCGAGGGGAGGGCGCCGAAGCTGCGGGCCGGGCTGGGCTGGGCTGGGGCCGGATCCTGTGCTCCTGATGACCCCTCCGGGCAGGTTTCCCTTTGCCCCACGATATTCTGGGGAGCGGAGAGCGTGGGAAGCGGGTGGGGAGAGCAGGCTGGGTTTCCCATCTGCGGCAGGATCCTCGGGCCGCGCATCTGCTGCCACGACCAAGCAGGCGCGGGCTCTTTGGTGAGAAGGGGAAAGGCCTTCGCGGGCGGTCTTGAACTGGCCGACCCTGAGCCGCCAAAGCCCAGCTCTTCCCTCGGAGTTGCCGAATGGGAACCTGGAACGGGAGGATGAGACACAATGTCCGCAGTGATCTCCCGATCACAGGCTGCTTTCTCAAGTGCATCGAGGAAGAACGTGCACAATATAGGCGACGATCGCGGCACAGGCGTCCGTGGCCGCTTAACCCGGCCTAGTTCCAGCAACTGCCCCCGTTTTCTGGGCTGTGTTCGCGAGGCAGGCGAGCCTCAGTTGCGCTTGGTTTCCTCGGGATTCAGGCGGGGGGAGTGGGTTTCTCAGAGGTCAGCCCGCTTAGCTCGCGGGGACCAGTGCGTGAAGGGCCGCGGCCAAAAATGACCTTGCTGCTGCCCCCACCACCCCGTCTGATGGCTGCTTTTTCAAGGGGCCGTCGTCCGGACACCCCCACCCACCCCGGGGCCTGGAGCTGCCAAAGGGGAACGGGGTGGGAAGAAACCTGATCGGTTTTGCTGCCCCGTGTGGCAGCGGGAGTGACGAGGCCCGGGCGCCGCCCTCGCTTTGTCTGGCCGCGGTCGGACCTGCCGGCCACTCATACTCCCGGCGGGGGCGGCGGTGACGGGGCTCTTCCCTACCGCTTCTGCAACAGCGGGTCTTCCCAGAGCAAAAGCCGCCTCCGCGATTGCACAGCCGGGGTCAGGCGGAGCGAGGAGCAGCGCCTCAAGGCCAGGCAGGAGAGCCAACTCGCTGCGGCGCCTCGCAGAGAACGGCCTTTGGCGGGTGGCTCCGCTTCCCTCGGCAACATCCCCGCGTCGAGAGACGCCGTTGCCTTCCAAAGGGTCCCGTTGGGAAGAGACCGGGAAGACGGAGCAGGGCGCGCTGAAAAAGGAGCGCTCCCCGCGGGGAAGGCAGCTGTCGAGTCCGGCAGTTTCCCTCTTCCCTTCTCCCTCACCACGTTCGGGCATTGAGGCCAGGCAAAGCCGGGCAGTCGCGAGGCAGGGAGTCCCACTCTGCGCCTACCGCTACATCCGTCCGTTCCCGGCATCTCCCCATGTCCGGCGGGTGCCCATGCCGGAATCCCCGCGACCCGGAGGCAGCGACTGCTCGGAGGGCCCCAGCGAGAAGAGGCTCCCTAAAATTAACTTAATAAACTTTGTGTATTGTCTTAATTAATTAATTAATAATCTTTACTTACCGTTTTTAGTCTCAGTTAAGCTATAGGTGTGTTGAATAAAACTTGATATCATACTTAATAACAATATTATTTATTGATAAAATTAAATTGTAAGGTATCCATAAAATTAAATCATGACAATGACTGACAAACACTAATGTGAACAATGGCCTTGCATCTCCTGGGAAAGTTTGGGGATGTCAGGTTTGTATGATGTTGTTCTTAATTTTAGACACGATTCCAGGTTCTCATCAATAAGACGACTTCTCAATTTGCTCTTGATAAGGTTCATGCTTGAAAATGATTGTTCGCATGAATATGTAGACCCGAATAAGGAAAGAACAGCAAACGCTAGTTTTTTCAGCTGATTATATGAGTCAGGAATACTATTCCAGGTGTTAAAAATCAACATATCTTCCTTCTCCAGGTCGTTCAAAGCAGACCACGTGCTGTGAACTAAGTTCACATTTGTTTTTCTCCAATATTTCTATGTCAGCACAAAGGCGTTCAAATTTCAAGCTCCACAATTCTTTGTTTTTTAAATCCAGCAATTGCATTTCAAAGTTGGCAATGTCAATATTAAAGGGAGAAAAATTTAATTCTGTTAAAGTAGCATCAAGAGGTTTTTTAACAAAGGCTAACGTCGCTTTGCTGTTTCTGAATTCCTGAAACCTGTTGAGAAAAGCTTCCCTCATATTTACAAGTGTTGTTCTGAAATAGCAAATGTCAATATCAGAATTATTTTCTTGGTGATGTTTTAACAGGCTTGGAAAGTGAATCAAAGTTCCTCTTTCAAAATCTTGAGCGAAAACATAATTTGTTTTCGAATGAAGTAACTTCTTCTAACATCGAAAGAATTGTGTTTCCTTTCCCCTGTAGTTTACGGTTAAGCTGATTTAGATGAGACATAACATCAACCATGAAATAAAATTTTTGGTTCCGCTGATCATTTGTTAGTTCTGGATAGTGAACACCCTTCTGAAGGAGAAATGCTTTGATTTCTGTTAATAAGGAAGCGAAACGTTTCAAAACGTTTCCTCTTGATAACCAATGCACCTTGTTATGCAGCAGAAGATCTGCGTACTCACTCTCCATTTCAACTAAAAATTCTTTAAATTGGCGATGATTAAGAGCTTTAGCTATAATGTAGTTGATAATCTTAATAACCAATTCCATAACTTTGCAAATTTCTTCTGGAAATGTCTGCGCACAAAGCGCTTCTTGATGAATGATGCAATGGTAAGTATCTCGTGATTAATTTTTTCTTTCAAAATATCAACAAACCCGTTTCTTACGCCGGTCATACTTTTCGCCCCATCTGTTGAAATTGAGACAATTTTATCGATTGGAATATGGTGTTTTTCAATGCACTTAATTACAGCATTTGCTATATCCTCTCCACGAGTTTGACCTTTGAGTGGCAATAATCCTAAAAGTTCTTCTTTAGGACCTGTAGGCGAAATAAATCGTACAAACAGTGAAACTTGCGCTGTATCATTTATGTCACAAGACTCGTCAACTACTATTGATAAAGCTGAAACCAATTTACGATCCTCGACTTGCTGGTTGGTTATGTTCGAAGACATTTTGACAGCTCTATCTTTCACTGTTTTAGCAGACAATGGTAACTCTTTAATTTTTTTTAGAATATCTGCTTTGTTCCCAAAATCCCGAAATAGCTCTTCGGATGCATTTATAAAACAAGTTTTTATGTATTCGCTGTCTGTATATGGTTTCCCTCTCTTGGCAATCTCTTGACTAACCACAAAACTCGCAGTATTAACATTGTTGGAAGACTGCATCCAGTAATTCAATACAGAACTTGATTTTTCTTGACTCTTCTGAAGTTCCTCAACTGCTTTCTTCCTTGCATCACCAACAGGATATTTAGTACTGAATGACACGTGTTTAGTTGTGAAGTGTCTCTCCAAATTTGATTTCTTGTTCTGCGCCAATTTTTCCTTACAAATAAGACAGGTCGGAAGGCCATTTGAGTTTTGAATAAACGCGAAAGCCTCGGTCCATTCAGCTTTAAATTCACGGTTTTCCTCTTCCGTTTTTCTTTGCTTCCTCTTTGTAGCCATGTCAAACAGGGCACCTAAAAAATGTTTCATTTTTAAATAATAAAGCCACCAACACAAAATAATTACAATTCAGCGTGAACTGGGCTTGGCAGCTGGTCGGGGCTGGTGCCCGTCTGCTGGGGACTGACAAAAGCTGCCCACTGGTGGCCAGCGTGAACTGGGCTTGGCAGCTGGTCGGGGCTGCCCACTGGTGGGTAGACTGGGGGCCGACAAAGGCAGCCCAATGGCAGCCGGGGATGGTCAGGCTGGGCTGCTGCTCTGGGCTGGTGGAAACCTGGGTAAACGGGCAAGGAGCAGGCAAGGTAGCAGCGCTTACCCCGATGCTGGTTTCTTCCGTTGGGAGCAAGGACGAAGACGCGGCGACCGGCAGCGGTTCGGGCAGAGGCTTGGCACGGCAGCAAGGTAAGGCTTGGATTCTAGGCTTGGCGTGGTGGCGGGAGAAAGCGTGGAGTCAGGGTCCGGCGCGGAAGCAAGGCAGGGCTCCGGGGCGGTAGCAAGGCGAGGCCTGGAAACAGGATCCGGCGCGGAATCTAGAGGCTTCTGTGCGGGTTGTCTCGGGCAATGGAGGTAAGTCGCGCCGGTCTTTTTTTCGCGCCTTTGGGAAGCAGGGCCAATCGGGCTTCGCCTTGTTCAGCCCGCCTCTCTGCTCTCCTTTGGCGCGCGCTGATTGGTGGAGGCGTCCTTCCTTCTGAGCCTCCACCAATCAGCGTCTCTGTTTCTTCCCCAGGGTTCGCGCCAAGCCTGCTGCTTCCGGAGACCGGCTTTCCGGATGTCAGGCGGCAGACAGAGAGAGAGAGCCAGAGTCAAGGGGCCAAAGAGCCAGATCTGGCTCGCAAGCCGCCATTTCCGACCCTTGCTCTAGGAGGATCTGTCCTCAACCTGGTCCTTTACGTTTTCCAACAGTGCATCAATTGCCAATGTAATTGACTCCACCCACCTTGCTGTTGGATATCCTCTTATCTTTCCTTTCACCTTTCCCAGCATTATAGACTTCTGCAGAAAGTTTGGTCTTTGCATAATATTTATTTATTATTTAAATTTGTATCACCGCCCATCTCCTCCATACCAGGGAACTCTGGGCGGTTCACAACAACAAGTTAAAAATATAAAATTACAACAACAATAATTTACATATAAAATCCAAATAGAAATATGTTAATAATATGGCGGGTTTCACGGCACCAACCACTCCCAAGAGGAACTATTGGCATTCCCGTCCCAAGCAAGGCGGCAGAACCAGGTCTTCAAGTCTTTCCAGAAGGTCAGGAGTGAAGAAACTAATATGTCCAGTATGATAATTTGAGCCTGGTTATTTGTCCCACAAATGAAAACTCTGGGTTGATTTGTTCAGTTATCCATTTGTTTTCTTTAGTGTTGGATTCTTCTCCAGCATCAAGAAGCTCAATATTCTTTCAATCATGCTTCTTCAAAGTCCAACTTTCACTTCCATAGAGTGTCACAAGGAAAACCATTGCCTGCACAATTCTGTTTTTTGTAGGTATAGACACATTCTGGCATCTGAGTATCTTTTCCAAGGCTTTCGTGGCTACTGTCCAAAGGGCTAGTCTGTCATATTTCTTGACTGCTGGTTCCCTTACTGTTGATAGTTGATCCTCAAAGGCAGAAGCTATCCACCACTTCAGTGTCTTCCTTGTTAGTTCTAAAGGTAGTTATTGTACCTGTTGTCATGAGTTTGGTTTTCTTTGTATTTAATCTTACTCATTCATTCATTCTGGTTTATTACGGTCACTGACCAGTACAAATCTTACTCCAATTTTTCACTGTGCTCCTTGAGTTTCATACTAGAGCTTGCAGATTCTTTGCATTTTTGGCTATGATAGTAGTGTCAGCAGCAGAGTGGAGGTTATTGACGTTTCTCCTCCAGTTTTAAAACCATGGTCATCTTTTTCCAATTGAACTTCCCTCAGTGCATATTCTGCATGTAGATTGAATAGATAAGGGGAGAATATACAGCCTTGTCTCACTACTTTGCCAACCTGGAGCCACTTTGTTTTGCCATGTTCTATACTATGACTTCCTGACCTGTGTTAGATTTTTGCATGAAGACAATGAGATGTTCTGGGATTCCCATTTTTCTAAGCACATTCCACAGCTTGACATGATTGACACACTCAAAGGCCTTTCTATAATCAATGAAGCATATGTTGACTCTTTTTTGAGTATTCTTTGGCTTTGTCAATTATCCAGCATGCATCAACAATATATCTCTCCTCCACCTTTTCAAAAATCTGCTTAACAGTCTCTAATATCTGTTTCTTCTATATGCAAATTGTTTTAATTTTCATAATAATTTGTAAACATTCTAGATTGATGTGGAACAATCTTCTTTAACAGCCAGAATCTGCAGGGAGCTATAGTCTTATACATCTACAAGGTTTCATGCTGGAGAAGATTACTCCATAACAACATGGATGGTGGCTTTGGGAGAAAGGGCATCTAGGTAGAAAAGGGAGAAATTGATACCTTTCTTCTGTTAGCTAAAGGATTCTGTCTCGATTCTTTTTCCTAATAAGTAAACAAGTACGCGTGAACACATACAAACACACATTACCTCTAGCTCTAGCTCTATATATCTTTATCTTAATAAATCAGTGGGAATGGCACTTATTTGATTGATTGATTGATTGATTCAATTTATATAGTCTCCCATTTCACATTTGTGACTCTGGGCAGCTTACAATTAAAACATAAACAATACCAAAAATCACAGAATAAAACACCCATAAAAACAATACAAAACATTAAAACATTAAAAACAATTAAAACCATGCGATGCATTCATTGGAAGAGCACAGTAATTCATGAACAGTACAACCATTTTCATTTTCATTTTTTGATATTTATTTGTATACTCATATAATTGTCTCCTTGAATTGGAAACTAAACTGAAGATTTTAAGTAAAGGCTGAAAGTGATTTGTAAAATTTGAGTTTGCTCTTAGTGTTCCGTGTGAGACAAAATAAGCTCTGTATCAAAGCAGCAAATTATCAGACTTACAGTCAGAAAAATCTATCGCCTTGAAGTTAACAACACTTATTATTTCTTTTTGTCTGCAATTAGCAGACGGGGGAGGAAAAAGGGGATTGATCAGAGCTAAGACATTGTGAGGGGACTAACCTCCTGACAAGCCATCATGTAAACTTCAAACACAGGAGTGGCTGTACTTTATTTTACTATGGAGTCCTTGGTGGTCTCTGAGCCTTGTTGTTTTCTTGCAGATGTTTCATTTGCCAGGCTAGGCAACATCTTCAGTGTGAAAAGGGAGTGGAACTTGCTCTCTGTTTATATACCCTGGCTTGTCCTGCCTGTGTTGGTGGGGGTGTTGTACTCTCCTTGGTAGTTTCTTGGTTGGGCTGTTTGCTGCTTGGTTGATTGACTGAGTTAATAGTTCCTTGATTAGGGTCTATTGTGTTGTTTGATTGCTCCTCTGGTGCTAATCTTGGTGTTAATCTTTGCCTATCTGGATGTTGATTGCTGGCAAGGAGGTGTTCTGGTCTTCTGGCTTTTCTGTTGTCTCTTATGAATGGTATGTAAATGTTGTTTATCTTTATGTGTCTGTTGATGGCTGCTTTGTCTGAGTGCCAAGCTTTCAGGAATTCTCTAGTATTTTTGGATTTGGCTTGGTTTAAGATGCTCACAGTTTCCCAGTTGAAAGTATGGTTGAGTCTGTCCATGTGTTGTGAGATTAAGGAGTTTTCATCGTGTCTTCTGACTGCTAGTTGGTGTTCATGGATGCGTTCTGCTAGTCTTCTGCTGGTCTGTCCTACGTAGTGGCTGCGACAGTCCTTACACTGTATGTTGTAGATAACTCCTGTTTTTAATTCTTGGGCTACTGGGTCTTTTGGGTTAGTTACGATGTTGTGAAGGCTTTTGGTTGGTTTATGTGTTACGGTGTTGCCATGTGGTTGTAACAGTCTTTTAGTAGTTTCTGAGATGTTTCTGATGTATGGCAGTGTAATCCTTTTCATAGCTTCTGTTGGTTTTGCTGTGGTGCGTTGAGTGTTTAGGTACTTTTTGATAAAGTTGCGTGGATATCCATTTTGCTGGAAGATGCTATATAAGTGGTCTGTTTCCTTTTTCTGGTGTTCTGGGTTGCTGCAGTGCGTTTGTGCTCGTCTGAATAGTGTTCTTACACAGCTCCTCTTGTGGGAGGTAGGGTTATTGCTTTGGTAGTGGAGCACTTGGTCAGTGTGGGTAGATTTCCGGTAGACTTGTGTTTCTAGAATGCCATCATTTCCTCTGCTGATGAGGATGTCCAAGAAGGGTAGAGTGTTGTTGTTTTCTTCTTCCCTTGTGAACTTTATTCCTTTGAAGATGTTGTTGATGGTTTCATGTGTTTCCTCTAGTTGTTCCTTTTACTAGCTGTTTCCTTTTATTTTACTAGCCCTTCAGATCTGATTGCCAAAAAATGCTTCGGAGCAAGCAGCAGCACATATATGTAGCATATACCTGCAACCTCAAAGTAACCATGCCTTTTCCCAGGATCCACAGGAAAAGCAGCTGCTGTGTGAATATTCTTTTGAATATTATGTGCTACACAGCGATTTTTACTATTATTATTTTTACTGTTACGTACGATTATTGCTACAGGCTGGCCATAGGGAGCTGGACAGTGATGTCATGACATCGTATAAACAGCCAGAGTGATTTTTCCTAGTATATTTTTTAATTGGGGGTGGTTTCTGATCCCCAACCAGTTTAACATATAGTAAGCATTAAATGCACATACAGTAATTCCTCTTAGGACTAGAGGGTTTAAGAACTGCATGTGCCCCACAGGCTGATGCCAACAGGTTATCTACTTCTACTTTAAAATACACTGAAAATTACAGCAAGTTGATATCAAGTACTAGATACTTAAAAGATACTTAAAGTGACTTTTTAAACCTGTTATTCTTAAAACTTTCAAATGAATTCTTTATAGTACAGTCTGACTTTACTTTTAATGGCTCTTAGGCTACACAAATCATTTGGACTTGCCCTAAGATCTATTAGCATGATTGCTTTGGGGTGCCTGTTGAAGACAGCATTTTATAGTGTGGCATTATATAGGTTAGAGAGCCAGTGTGGTGCTGTGGTTAAGGCATGAGGCTAGAAAGTGGGAGATTGTGAGTTCTAGTCCCGCCTTAGGCACAAAGCTAGCAGGGTGTTTTTTTTTTGTGTCAGAAGCACCAAGGCGCTTTTGCAGTGAAAGGATTTGCCGGTGACATCACCGTTGCCCAGGGGATGCCCGAGGAGGCTTCTTTCATGTCCCTGTGATTTTTCCCACCGAAGTGGTACCTATTTATCTAATTGCATTTGCATGCTTTTGAACTGCTAGGTTGGCAGGAGCTGGGACAAATTGCCGGGAGCTCACTCCGGCACGCGGCTCGCGCTCTTGGGATTTGAACTGCCAAGCTGTCAGTCTTAATGGCCTCTGACTCAGTGTCTTAACCAGCATCTTAACCACTGAGCCACCGCGGTCCCTTTTAGCCAGCTGGGTAACTTTGGGCCAGTCACTCTCTCAGCTCTAGGAAGTAGGCAATGGCAAACCACTTCTGAAATCTTGCCAAGAAAACTGCAGGGACTAGTCCAGGCAGTCGCCAGGACTTGAAGGCACAAAGATGTTGTGATTTTTGTTGTTGTTGTTCAGTCGTTTAGTTGTGTCCGACTCTACGTGACCTCATGGACCATAGCACGCCAGGCCTTCCTGTCCTCCACTGTCTCCCGGAGTTTACTCAAAGTCATGTTCATTACATCGGTGATGCTATCTAACCATCTCATCCCCTGCCGTCCCCTTCTCCTTTTGCCTTCAGTCTTTCCCAGCATCAGGGTCTTTTCCAGTGAGTCCTCTCTTCGCATTAGGTGGCCAAAGTATTTGAGCTTCAGCTTCAGCATCTGTCCTTCCAATGAGCAGTCAGGGTTGATTTCCTTTAGGATTGACTGATTTGACTGTGATTCATCCAGCCCAGCATTTCTCATGATGTACTCTGCATATAAGTTAAATAAGCAGGGTGATCATATACAGCAGAGCTTTTCAAACTGTGTGTCGCGACACTTTAGTGTGTTGCAACACACAGTTTAGTGTGTCGCGAAGCGGGGGTGCGTGGGGTGCGGTGCGGGGTGCGCGCGTAGTCGTGCACAGTGGCGGTGGCAGCGGTGTGCCATCAGTGCTTCCGCGTTTTAGCAAGGCTGCCGCTGCCACCATGCACAGCACCGCTGCGTGCCCCCTGCGCTGCTGCCATGCACGCGTGCACTGCTGCGCCACCGTCGCTGCCGCCGTTGGTGTGTTGCCAACGGCGGCAGTTTGGAAAGCACTGATATACAGCCTTGTCGTACTCCTTTCCCAATTTTGAACCAGTCGGTTGTTCCATGTCCGGTTCTAACTCTTGCTTCTTGAGCCGCATACAGGTTTCTCAGGAGACAGGTAAGGTGGTCTGGTACTCCCATCTCTTTAAGAATTTGCCACAGTTTGTTGTGATCCACACAATCAAAGGCTTTAGCATAGTCAGTGAAGCAGAAGTAGATGTTTTTCTGGAACTCTCTTGCTTTTTCCATGATCCAGCGAATGTTGTGATAAAAATATACAAATATATGTTAATGGCTGTTGTGGGTCTTCCGGGCTGTGTGGCCGTGTTCTGGAAGTTGTGGTTCCTAACGTTTCGCCAGCATCTGTGGCCAGCATCTTCAGAGGGCAAAACGTTAGGAACCACAACTTCCAGAACACGGCCACACAGCCCGGAAGACCCACAACAGCCATTGAACTCCGGCCGTGAAAGCCTTCGACAATACAAATATATGTTACTCTTGAACATGATTCAGTTTTCCAAGGAAGATCTTTTGAATCCTTTGTTTTATTGGTAGGATACATTTTTGAGATATCTAGATCTAGTACAGGTGATGCTTAAAAACTGCCAGTTGATGTACAAATTAAACTATTTATGCAACAACCTCTTCAGCTGAACTGGATGAGGATAAGGAATGTAAAGAATATACTTACCATAGCACCAAAAAATGTGCTTTTAAGCATACATTTGAAATTGTTTCCACTGAGAAATGAATTTGAGGCATTGGTTTCAAGTTGGTGCGTGTATTCTTCCTTGCTTATTTAAAGAGAGTGGAAATATCATTGGCTAAGTTTTCTGGAGGCAAATACATTTTAAGACATTGTAGGCAAGGAGTTATCTTATTATAGAAAGGAGTTTAACCTGAAAGGAGTTCAACCTGTTATTTAAGTTGATTCTTATGATGTGTTCCTAAGCCTGGTGGTTTATAACTAAAATCTGTTGTGGTTTTGAAAAAAGGGGAGTTGTCTGTATTTGTAAAAATTGTTAAGAAGATAATGATAATCAAAGTCCTTGTTCATTTATAGAACAGCCCTCTTGAAAGGAGCTCAAAACAGTATGTAGAGCAGGGCTTTCCAAACGCTTGCCGTTGGCGACACACCAAAGGCCGGCGCGCAAAAACCTGGAAGCGCCACCGCTGCTGCGGTGCGCAAAAACCCGGACGCTCTGGCGGCGGCGCTTCCGGGTTGCTGCCGTGGCAGCAGTGGCGTCCTGGAACCCGGAAGCGCTGATGCCCCACTGCCGCCGCTACCACTACCCCTTCGATAGGGCAGGTTCTGGGGACCCCGAAAATGCCCTTGGTTCCGGCAGGGAGGTAAAAAGCCTTGCTGCCCCGCACGCTGCTGGGCCGCTTCCCGCCACACAGCTGATCAGCGCGGAGAATTTCCACCCCGGCCCCCCTGTGCCGATCAGCTGTGCAGCAGGGAAGTGCCCCGGCAGCGCGCGCAATTTTCGCCTCCCTGCCGGAACCAAGGGCATTTTCATCAGCGCTTCTGGGTTGTCATGCGACACACTCGGGGCCCCCAGGCGACACAGTAATGCAGGGCTTTTCAAAGGTGCGGTGGTGCAGTGGCAGCACGCGCGCAACACAGGAGGGTGTGTGGCGGCGCGTGCATTGCGGCGGCGCGGGGGGGCCTGCGCGCGCCGCTGCTTCCGGGTGGTGTGGTGACACACCACGCTGTGTGTGGCGACACACAGTTTGGAAAGCTCTGCAGTAATGTGTCGCGACACAGTTTGGAAAGCCGTGATGTAGAGGAATATATATATATCTTTGCAGTACTTTTATGATCTCATGGTTTACTCAATCCCATTTCTTGAACTTCTTGTCTAACTGCTGATGACTTTTCCAATTTCATTTAGCATGTAATAATTAAATTATATTAGCGCTCTGTTTCAAACCAGTCTAGTACATTTGAATAGATTGTAACAGCTGTTTATTCCAGAATTCGGAGTTATGTGGGTGCTCTTGGCATAAACCTTAGTAAGCCTCTCAGTTCAGTTGAATATATCTTGACATTAGCTTTTATGTGGCCCCACTGATGTTCTTGGGCTTTTGTACCAGGACTCTGTTATTACTACTTCAATAATTTCTTCAGTTGCTTTGAGTTCAACACGAGTTTGAGTGACTTCACAAAAATGCTTTATATGTTTAAAGTTATTTTTTTCTTTTTTCCCAGGAGGTGATAAAAATATTACATTATTATACAATCTGTTACAATGTTGCTTCTCTTCCATTGTAATTCTTGACTAGTATTTATTTCTTAAACAAAATGGGTTTACTAACCTTGAAGCATTAGTGCAGAACTGAGCATCTGCTTAATCCTGGGATTGATTTTTAACACTTTAAAACTATACTTTTATTTAAACTTGAGCTAATATACTTTTCCCAGTAAGTAATGTTTCTGTGATAGTAGCTTCACATCAATTTTAATTTCTTGCCTTGGTTATGAAGCTGTTATGATAGGTCAAAGCACTGCTAGTTTTAATAATAGTTTGCCTGATATAGTATTGCATAAAAACTTAAAAGACTTCATAAGTCACCATATTCAGTTGCAGCAAAATTGGTAAGCTGCTGATTATGAATAGTGATGTGTCTTATTAAACTGTCCCATCAGTTAGCCAGAAGGGAATGGGTAATACTCCATTAGAACTTTAACCTGATCAGTGTGTGAAGAAAATACCTTTTGTATCCAATATTTTATTTATTGTGGATATGCTTGTCACATTAGTATTAAAATATTATTGTAAATATTATTTTCTAGATGAAGCCTTAGAAGATTTAAAATCCCAGAAGAAAAAAATAGTAAGTCTATGTATAAATATATTTCTTGAAATCTTATCTGTATGTTTTACCAATTTAACTGTAGCATTCACTTAGTTTCAGTAAGATATTCTTAAAGGATATGTGAAATGCTGTTAAGATGTTTAGCTGATTGAGCTGTTATTGTCAATTGTATATGGAGGGAGAAAAATTTCTTATTCACAATATCTTTTGAAGGGCCTTCAACAACAGGATTGGAGTAGTGGTGTAGAGGAGAAGAAAATCCCCCATACTGTATTTATGGACTTGTGGTTATACAATATTTATTACAGTCAATATAATTTTAACATGATTTCATTATCCAGATTATTTGTGTATTTTCTGGCATATCTCCATTCAAGGTTGTGTCAATGAGAAGTCAATTGTGACATATTTCTGTGAGCATAAAGTCTTGATCTGGAGCTCTTTGTTCTTTATTCTTTAATGTTTATTGAAATTAATAATATGTTATAGAAATCGATCAGCATTTTTCTAATGTACTCAACGAAAAATGCCAGCCTGATCTGTCATGGGCCTGGCAGAGGGAAAGGATAGGAAGTTCATCTCTTCCATCTCTACCTTCCATGTACAGTAGAGTAGATTCGGTGGATAGGGAGCAGAATGGCAACTGTCTAGCCAGTTGTTCCATTAGCTCCCTTAGTTTAATAGGGAATTAAGCACAATGAACCAGAAGGGATAACAGCTTGAGTGTAAATAGTGGGAATTTCAGAGTGAATTGGATTGAGCATGGAATAAAGCACATTTGGAGCAATATCCCATAGTGTGGATGCAGTAAAGAATGCTTATTTCACGGCCTTCACTGTATCTGCATGAAGCAGGTTTGCATTGCTTTTTCATCAGGATGTCGGAAAAGGAGTGCCAGAGCAGGTAATGAATTGGTATGAGCAGTCTGTCGCATTCTTTGTGGATAAAGTAACTTGGAGCAGCCTTAACTCCACCTTAACTTGGACTCCAGTGTTGAGGTACAGTGGGAGGCTATAGCAATAGCAGGCACTTAACCTGTTGTTTTGGATTCTTTCTAGCTGGTAGACTCAAGGTTGTGGACAGGTGTCTGGATATCTGTAGCTGCTTGGAAGTAATTAGCTGCTCTATTTGGACAGAAAGAAAGAGCTGAATGACCTAGTGGTTGTGAGGTGAGCCCTGATCCTTTCCTGTCCTCCCAGAGATGCATGTAGGTGGTTCAGGGCAAACCTCCGAATACTTTTAAAGAAATGTGTGGCGTTGGTGTCAGCTTGAAGAGTGAATACAGTACCCAGTAACATGTTCTTGCGCAACTCCTCACTTGACATTGCCAGATGCATATCTTTTAATTAGCAGGTGTAAAACTCAAATCACGAATGAATTAATTATTAGTATCTTTAATAGTAACCAGAATGATTTTCTTCACTTATAGTTTGTTGTGTTCTTTCTGTTTTTACATCCTCTTTCCTCTCTGTGCCCAGCAACATAAGCACTCTGTGTCATCTCTGATTTCACAGTCTCCTCTACGTTCTGCTGTTCTCCTGTGCTTTGCCATGTTTTGGCTGATACTTTGTTATCCATTACTTTTCTTTTTTTAATTATATATACTTTTTATTAAAGATTTTAATTACAGTAATAAAAACCAATACAAACTAAACTCAGAGAGAGAAAGGAAAGTAAAAAGTGCAAAAAAAGAAAAAGTAAAAGAAAAGGGAAAGAGTGAAATAAGGAAAAGTAAAAAATATATAAATAAGTGACTTCCAACCTTCATCACAACAAGTATAAATAAAATTGGTAGCTCTTCACCCCCTATAAGGTTACAGACAGGTACCTCTCCTTCCCATAACCCACCCCTTATAAGCAAATTCATAAGACACTAACTTTTCAATCCTGGTGTCAGCAAATAGTCAGGAAGAGGTTGCCAGAATTTCATAAAAACATGTCTTATTGTAACCTTGATCAAATAAAGCAACTTTTTATTCCTTCCCTTTATCTCTGAAAATCTTAATCTTTAGTTCATTCAAATATTGTTGCAGGATTTGATTTCTCTTCAATTCTTCTTTGTCCCATCTCATAGGCTTCTTCAAGGCTTTAACAAGCCTCTTTTGTAAATCCAAGACATTATCCAGATCATTCTCTTGGTTTATCATTTGCATTTCCCCTTTAATTTTTAAAACTTCAGCCAGCTTCTTTTGTATATCCAATAAAGAGTCCTTATCCGGTCATCATTCTCTTTGCCTGCCACTTATATTTCCACTTTAAATACCTTCTCTATCTTGTAATCCACACTTCTTTTCATCCAGTATTTCTGATTCCACTATTTCTGCATGAAGCAAAATTTGTTTCACATCTATCATTCCTTCATTAACATCCTTTAAACATAGTCTATCCATAGAAGCAGACATTGTTACTGATATTGTTGATAGTGTGGCTACTCATTTCTGGCCCCATTCTTCGAAGATCACCTTTAATATTTCAGATGTTACAGTGTTTTGTGTCATTTTGTAAATCCCAATCTGAATCAAATCCAAAGGCAGGTTTTTTTTCTTTTTGTTTGGAATCCTTAGTCCCTTCTAGTGTCCAATTTAAATCATAAGGTTTTTAATCTCTGTTATGACTTCCAAAGATCTTTAATAGCCTTAAGGTAGTTAAATAGGCAATTTCCTAAAGTGATTAGAAGCAAAGTTAGTGAACTTAGTGTCCTTTAAAACAGGGGTCCCCAACCTTTTTGGCGCCAGGGACCGGTTTCAAATTACGATTTTTCCGCGGACCGGGGGAGCGGGGTTTCCGGGATTTCCAGGGACCGGGGGACGGAGTTTCTGGGATTTCTGCACACCGGGGGTGGGGTTTGCGGGCGGGAGCCAATTGCGCGCACTGGGGGTGAGGTTTGTGGGCGGGAGCCCTGCGGCCCACTAGTAGGCCGTGGCCCACAGGTTGGGGACCCCTGCTTTAAAAAACCCTTGTGAGGGAGATGGGCGGGATATAAATGTGATAAATAAATAAATAAATAAGGAAAAGTTAGACTATAGAACTAAAGAAAAAAGAAAAAAACTATAAAGGTGCAAATAGACAGAAAACAGTAACAGAAAGTGACTTCCGACTTTTTCCAATACAGATGTAGATAAGTTTACAAATATAATCTCTTACCATTAGTTAAACTATTTTTTCATTTTTTATTTAACTTATAATAATAACTGATTATATACTGTATTTTTATATTTTTTGTTGTATGATTTTAATCTTGTATTTGTAAACCGCCCAGAGTCCCCTTTGGGGGAGATGGCGCGGTGATAAAAGTTGAGATATAAACAAACAAACAAACAAACAAACCTTAGTAACATTTCTATCAAAACAAATAATTTAATCACTAAAACCCAAAATCAAACCTTCATTTTTTTCTGACACAAGCAAGTAATCTAAAAGTGGTTGCCAAGTAGAGATAAATCCAGAAACAGTATTTTCTCTTATTAACGCTGTTAACTTAGCCATTTGTGCCAAATCCATTAATTTAATAATCCAATCTTCCACTGTAGGTATTTGTGAATCTTTCCATCATTGTGCATATAAAAGTCTTGCTGCTGTAATCATATATAAAAGCAAAGTCCCATATTGTTTCTCAAGCTCCTTCTCCATCAAACCCAAGAGGAACAGTTCTGTTTTTTTTGTAAGTCCACTTTGAGATTCTTTTGAATAATAGTACATATTTGGTCCCAAAACTTTTTGGCCTTCTCACAAGTCCACCAAAGATGATAAAAAGTTCCTTCACCCTGTAAACATTTCCAGCAAACATTCATTACACCATTATACATTTTTGACAACTTATCAGGGGTTAAATACCAATGATACATCATTTTATAAAAATTCTCTTTTAAGTTATAATTCAAAGTAAATTTCAAACCTTTGTTCCACATATTTTCCCATTACTCCAACATAATATTATATCCAAAGTTCTTAGCCCATTTAAGCATACATTTTTTAACACGTTCATCTTCCAAATTCATCTGTAGCAACATTTTATACATCTTTGTAATAACATGTTCATTGTTTGTACAAAGTTCCATTTCAAATTGAGTTTGAAATTAACAAATTTAAAATTCTTTTTGTCCACTTTAAAACGTTCTAACAATTGCGCATAAGTAAACCAATGACACGTAAAACCCTCCAACTCTAACATTTCCCTTGATTTAAGTTTCAGTTCATCCTCTTCAAAATTTAATAAATCTTTGTACTTTAACCAACTTGTTCCTCCCACATTTTCTCTTCTAACAAATGCTTCTTGAGGTGACAACCATAATGGTACATTAGGAAACAATCTTACCTTATATTTATTCCAAACCCTCAGTATGGCACTTCTAACAAAATGATTTTTTAAATCCTTATTAACTTTAACTTTATTATACCACAAGTAGGTGTGCCACTAAAATCTCAGTTATGTCCTCCAAGATGTAATAATTTCTTGTTCTTTGAAGTTATCCATTCCTTCATCCAAAGCAAACAACAGGCATCAAAATACAATTTTAAATTAGGTAAATTGGGGGTCCTTCTAGACTCACGACTCCTGCTCGAAGAGCAGGTGGCAGTCGTGGCTAGGAGGGCTTTCGCACAACTTTGGTTAGTGCGTCAGTTACGCCCATTCCTAGATCGCGACGCCCTCCGTACAGTCACTCATGCTCTCGTCATCTCCCATATATATTATTGCAATGCGCTTTCCGTGGGGCTACCGTTGAAGACTATCCGGAAGCTACAGCTGGTGCAGAATGCGGCTGCGCGGGCAGTTTTGGGTGCGTCAAGATCCGCACATGTAACACCGCTGCTCCGCGAGCTGCATTGGGTGCTGGTTTGCTTCTGGGTACAATTCAAGGTGTTGGTTATCACCTTTAAAGCCCTACATGGCATGGGGCCAGAATACCTGAGGGACCGTCTTATCCCCATGTTATTGACCCGCCCCACTCGGTCATTCAGAGAGGGCCTGCTGCGAACCCCATCAATTAAAGAGTGTCATCTGATGGGGTCTAGGAGGCGGGCCTTCTCTGTGACAGCGCCCACTCTATGGAACATCCTGCCCCCAGAGTTCAGACAGATCTCCTCCCTCCCGACCTTTAGGAAAGAGCTGAAGACCTGGTTCTGCCGCCTGGCATGGGAAGGAGGGAGGGATAGTTCCTCATGGGGGTGGCTAATCCCCTAATTTTATAACTGTCCTTCTTTAATTATTCCATTACCATCTGGATTTTTCAATATATTTTTATTGTATACTTGAGATTTTAACCTTATTTTAACTTATTTATTGTGAACCGCCCAGAGTTCCCCATGGGGGGAGATGGGCGGTTTAAATAAATAAATAAACAAACAAACAAACAAACAAACAAACAAACCCAAACCTCCTCGTTCTTTGGCATCTTGTAATAATTTATATTTAATTCTTGGTTTCCTGCCTTGCCAAATGAATTTCGAAATATTTCTCTGCCATTGTTTAAATGGTGAATATGTCGACAAAATCGTTATGGTCTGAAAAAGAAACAACATCCTAGGCAAAACATATTAATCACAGATATCCTCCCCATGATAGATAATTGTAATTTTTCCCATCTTAACAGATCTTTTTTCACATCATTCCAAATTTTAATATAGTTATTCTGGAACAACATGCTATTCTTAGTTGACAAAATCGCCCCCAAATACCTAACCTCTTTTTCAATCTTAAAACCCGTCTTACCCATCAGCAATTCTTGATTGGACGAGGTCATATTTTTAGATAACATTTTTGTTTTTTGTTTATTTACTTTAAGACCCGCCAATGACCCGAATTCTTTCAGTTTCTTCATCAGATGTTCCACAGTATCCAAAGAGGCTTCCTACCACTATTCTATACATTTCTGTCTACTATAATAGAAATCAAACTAAAAAAAACCTTATAAATTGTCTACTTTTATAATTAATAATACTATAACAATCTTAACCCTATTAACCCTAAAACCAAGCAATTATTATTATACCTTATAAATCTTAACAAATCATTAAGAAGAAATCAAAACAAGCAAACCTTAAAAACAATCCAATTAATCTTAATCCAAATCGTTAAAAAAGAATAGAATCGTACAAGCCTTAAAAGCAGTCCAAATAAACATTCTTAAATCTTTACCCCACTTCAAAATATACCAGAGCATTTACATATCTCCATAATACACACAAGGCATTTTTCATAAAAAAGTCAAACAGCCCAACTGCCCCCCTTAGAAACTCAGACGACTTAGCAGAAAACCTCCCACAGAGCAAAGTTCTTTCCCATAACATTCCACCAGAAAAACAATTCCATTTGTGATTTATGATTCAGTCTGTGTCTTTAACTCCTTCAGCACCAGAATCTGGTCATCATTCGGCACAACAAAAGCTTCAGTTTCGCTTTCGGTAGAAACATCCCCGTCTTCACTAGAATCAACTTTTTCCAGAACCTCCACAGCCAGATGAAACATTTTAAAGCTGATATTTTCTACAATGTCCCGAATATTGCATAATAGCTTGACAGGAATAAGAGAAAATCTGTTTAATCTCACAATGAAGCTCTGAGAATGTCTGCTTAAAATCCTCCATGTTACAGGCAGTAGATTATGGCGCCCCCTAGATACTTAACTGGCAAAAGTAAGAGTTAATAGAAGATTTCGGGCAATGTTTACAAAAGTAAAAGTGATAAGGGGCAACTTCCCAGAGAAAGAGAAAGTAGCAACAGAAAGCTGATGATTCGAAACAGCAGATTCAACGTGTAGGGAAAAATCAAATTCTTCAAATTCAGTAATAAAGTAATAGCAGGGATGCACTTATTATTTTCAGTCCTCTTTAATATTTAAATGGGGAAACAAGCCAAAACTTTGAAACATTTTTAAAAATTAATCCAGAAAAATAACGATAAGCAACAAGAGAGATTGGTTCTCCTTGCTGTAGAAAGCCCCTCTTGGGGTACATAAACTTAAAAAAATATAAATTGGGTGATTTAGAAATGGGGTGGCGCAACTTAGTGTCCCTTTAAGGCTACAGCGTGGTTTGGAAATGGTGACGTCCCAGCCTCCTGGCGTCTCTTACAGGATTATCGCTAATGCTGTTTCCGATCCTCTGGCTACGAGGCGCCGTTCTGGAGTACAAATGGGATGATTTTGAGCGTTTTCTGTCCATGAAAATGCTCTAGAGCTGCCTGAGCCCATAAAAAAGCCGCATTGTCAGATCTGCCCGCGGAGCTCGTGGGCACAGCTGTTCATTTGGCCATTTCCCCTCTGGAAGTTGTTGGTTGTTGTCTCTACTCTCGACAGAGAAATGTTTAGCTCGCCATGCCTCCACCAGAAGTCATGTCTGGCTATTATGCATTACTTTACCAGTTAACCTACTCGTCGTTGTCCACAGCTTCAGGTCCCATCAATTAAGCAATGTTATCTAGTGGAATCCAGGAAGTGTGCTTCCCTGCCATGGAGCCAGCCCTCTGGAATTATATCCCGACCCGGATGGCTCCCACCCTGATGATGTTCAGGAAGCTATTAAAGACCTGGCTTTTCTCCCAGGCCTTGGGGCAGGGGGGAGGTTAAGCCCCTGTTGGATTGGGGTGGGGAGGGGAAGGGTTGTTTATATGTTTGTGTTAGGGCCATTCTTCATCCCTTTTTGGTTTTTTGGTTTTTTGTATTTTTTCTTTTTAATTGTAGGCCATTGAGAGTTGTTAGGAGTTGGCCAGCCTCTAAATTTTATAAATAAATAAATATGTAGGTTTTATGTTTTCTATGTAGGAGCAGGAGAAGCAGCGAGTCTGTCATGCTGCATCTGTAGATGCCAAAGCCCAGAAGCAGGACACAAAATTCCCTTGTCACCCCTCCTTACTCAGAGGAAGACTTGTAAAACTAAAAAAGGGCTCTCATGAGGGCACATGCCATCACTGAACTGGTATGTGGATTTATTGGAAGCTTGTTTTGCTTTCCTCTGGCCTTCCCATTGTCGAAATTCCACACTCCCAATTTCTTAATTCTCTCCCTTTTATTCAGTTTCTCTCTTTTTTTTTCTTTTTGCTTGTTCACTCCTTAACTCTACTGTTTGACTTTGGTGGGTTTGGCACAGAAGTCTTTCATCTCTCCCAGCAGTTTACATGAGCGAATTTTAGACATAGTGGATTGTGCAGTATGACTGTCTGGCTGCTGTGGCTTAGAAAAATATTTATCTGTTGTCTTATTGGCCCAGCCATATATTTAAAATAATACATTTTCCTTCTTCACTTCTTCTGAAAACTTAGAACAGGGCTTTCCAAACTTTTCATGTTGGTGACACGCCTTTTAGCCATGCATAATTTCGTGACACAGTAATGACGAGTCCCCGCCCCCTGGCCCACGTGATTGGCTGCCGGCTCCAAACCCCGCCCCCGGCCCACGTGATTGGCTGCCAGCTCCAAACCCCGCCCCCGCCCCACGTGATTGGCTCCCGGCTCCAAACCCCGGCCCCGACCCACGTGATTGGCTCCTGGCTCCAAACCCCGCCCCCCCGACCCATGTGATTGGCTCCCGGCTCCAAACCCCACCCCCCGGCCCCCCAGTCTTGTACTGTATGTATTGTATTGTATGTAATTGTAGATAAAATACAAAAATGCCCTCCAAGTGTGCTTGATGGGGAGGTCATGGACCCAAGACCATGAGCAGTGTTTTTCAGTCTTGGCCACTTTCAGATATGAGGACTTCAACTCCCAGAATTCCCTACCCAGCAAGGCTGGCTGGGGAATACTGGGATTTGAAGTCCACAACTCTTGAAGTCACCTAGGTTGAGAAACACTGCCAGATGATGGGAAAACTGCGTCCATTGCTTGGTAAGGCTCTGGGCTGGGGGGGTTTGGGGGGTGCAGGGATGCCACTAGGCTGCCAAGCGTCCTGCTAACACCCAGGCCACCGAGTGCTCTTTCTGCTGAACACGTGAATAGCCTCAGCATTCCAAGTTCCCTTATTTTGGAATTAAGTTAGTGAGGTAAGGTATCTTATTCTGGAGTAAAACAGGTTCAACTGCAGCTAATTCACTGCAGGAGTAGAAACAGCGACCGTCGCCGCATTTCCAAGGTTTGCCATGGACTTCGCAGCGTAAAAGTGGGTCGTATGATTAAATCGGGGCACCGCCATCGATTCAGTCACTATCTCAACAAATACCATAGAAAGCCGTAACCTTGAAAAAGCGAGCATAAAAACTCCTCCCCATTTATTGCAGTGGTTCCCCCCACCCGGGGAATTTGACTTCAGCTCCTTGCTCCCGCACCTACTCCAGCCGGGGATCCTAAAGATCTGCCAAGCGAATCTCTCTCCCTCGCGCCTTAACTTGCAACGGAGGAGGGCAAGGTGTCGGGTCTGTTGGAAAGGCAGACTTTTAGCTGGGAACCTCTCCCTTCCCCAGCTTCTGCGCCAGCATAATTATTGTTGTTCTGGTGGGTTTTCAGTCTGGGTGTGTGTGTGTGTGTGTGAGAGAGAGAGAGTGTGAGTGTGTGAGAGAGCCGGCACTCGGAGGGGGGGCTCAGGAGGCTGCTTCTCCTGCTGGAGCGGCGAGCCAGGGGTTTCTCGCGAGTGTGTGTGTGTGTGAGAGAGAGAGAGCCAGCACTCGGAGGGGGGGCTCAGGAGGCTGCTTCTCCTGCTGGAGTGGCGAGCCAGGGGTTTCTTGCGTGTGTGTGTGTGTGTGTGTGTGTGTGTGAGAGAGCCGGTACTCGGAGGGGGGGCTCAGGAGGCTGCTTCTCCTGCCAGAGTGGCGAGCCCAGGGGTTTCTCGCGAGTGTGTGTGTGTGTGTGTGAGAGAGAGAGAGAGAGAGAGAGAGAGAGCCGGCACTCGGAGGGGGGGCTCAGGAGGCTGCTTCTCCTGGAGTGGCGAGCCAGGGGTTTCTCGCGTGCGTGTGTGTGTGTGTGTGTGTGAGAGAGAGAGAGCCGGCACTTGGAGGGGGGGCTCAGGAGGCTGCTTCTCCTGCCGTGGAGCCCATACGCAATTGCTACGTGTTTACTAAGAAGAAACTTAGCTTAAGCCAGAGCTTTCCAAACTGAGAGAGCTGAAGAGCTGGGTTCAGAGCGGAGCAAGGGATGGGCGGGGCTCCACGTGGTGCATGGCCTCCTCTTCCGGGTTCCCCTGCGACACACCTGGGCCCTGGCCGCGACACAGAAATGTGTCGCGACACACAGTTTTGAAAGCTCTGACTTAGAAGCAGCAGCTTCAATAAAAACCTCTAGTAGCATTTTAATAAAAATGAATTTTGTAAGTCTAGATTTGCAAGATTAAAATCTTAAAAAGAAACTGGAGTTATAGAATCTATATCACTGTAAGGTTAGTTTCAAGAAATTACTACAAACACATCTGCTAGTATGGTCATGTTAATACAGATTAGTATTAAGTTTCAGTTTTTTGATGATTCTTTGGGCCGTTGTTCCTTGTGTTGTTGGCTATGAAGAATGTCAAATTTTGCCTGTTCTTGGAAATTGCTATCAAGGTGTATTGAATTCTATTCTAGCAAATAGCTTAGTGTAGTACTAGTAACTTAGAGATAGTAGAAGACCAAGATATTCTTTATTTATTTTGAATTGTTTATAGATTTTGAAGATTTCCTGTATTGTGCTATTAAATAAATGTGCCACATGTACTCAAGTACTTGGGCTGGTGCAAAATTTCTTTTCCATTTTCTTCTCTTGTTAAGTATTCCTGAACTTTGAAAAGTAAGTGGGGAGCAGTGGGGAGGATATTCAAGACCTTATACAAGGATGTGCAAATCTTTTCACATGCATTTTTTAATTGGGGACAACAAACTGATTGCAATCAGCTTCTTATACTTAAAACATGCTAAAATACATTTGGGGGAGTATGCAGAAAAATAGAAGAAGCAAAAAGTGGATAAGTAAAGCTGCTGCCCAGATTATCTGTTTCCATAGTACATGTCAAATTGATTGAGAAACCTTAAGAAATTTGATGGTTAGATAAATATAGGTGTCACTTTCTATTTGTGACTTCTGAATGTATGGCCTTTTAAGAGGATTAGAGGAAACAGTTAGTATAGCCTTTGATAAGGGGTTTTGAAAGGGCAAAAATGTTTTGTGGAAACATTCTCAGTAACTTATAAGAATAAAACCTATGTTAAAAGGTCAAGGAAAATAACAGTATGTGAGCCAATGAATTTTGTATGACCTTTCTTATGTAGGATTTGACTTCCAAGAAACACTTGCACATACTAGTTAACTTGAGCAATATGTTCTCTTCTGTAAATAAATGTTACACTCTGGCATTGGCAAAGAGTTCCAGTGCACCACCAGTTTGCATGCAATAGCTGTCCAGTGCTTATCTTAAGGTATGCATAGAATCCTTTTCTGCTAACACCTCTCTCCCACCCCACATTTGTTTGATGCCGTCAAAGCTAATAAGGGCAGCTACATCTTTGGCAATACATGCTCAACCTAGTGCCAGATTTTTAAAAATGTGTCCATATAGGAAGTTGGATTTTTTCTGAAGACAAAATCCATACTTGCACTCAGTGTAATTTCACTTGCATTGAAAGAAGAGGAAAGGAGAAACTTAAAAATATGCTCCAGAGGGCTGCAGGAAAAAGGGGGAATTGACAGAACTTATCCAGTGAAGAGCCTCACTCCCTTCTGTGAATGGAAATACCACTTCTGTTGGTAGACACACACTCGGGATCCAACCCACTGTAAAATAAATCTGTTAGTTGATTATAATCTAGAGTTTGTTCTGACCTTGAGATGCTTAGTGAGGTGAGAAACATGGTTATATCTTTTAGATCTAATTCTTCACTAGGCCTTCAATCAACAAATGCTACTTGAATGTTTTTTGTTTACAGTCTTCTTTGTATTTCTCAAATTAATGTTATTTTTATATAGTTCCAATCTACTGTTTGCATTTTGTATTTTAATTATACATTGAGAATCACTGTGAGATTTGGAACATTCAGAAATAGTATACAAGTATATTTAATAGTGGGGCGTGGTGGCTCAGTGGGTAAGACGCCAGGCTTGTCGATCGGAAGATTGCAAGTTCGGAGGTTCGAATCCCTAGCCCTGCGTGCGGAGTGAGCTCCCGCACTAGCTCCAGCTCTTGCCAACCTAGCAATTCGAAAGCATGCAAATGCAAGTAGATGAATAGGTACCACTTCGGTGGGTAGGTAACAGCGTTCCGCGCGTGTCATGCGGCCACATGTGCGGGGGGTACCTTTACCTTTACCTTTATATTTAATAGTAATAATTGAGAAAGTGATTGCTCGGGGGATGGTTTAATAAGGGGGAAAAAAAAGATAAAACAGCTGAAGTATGAGAAGTAAAATCTTTCTCCCAAACTTAACTGCAACTCATCCGTATCCATTAAATTGACAAGTTATTCCAAAACAACTTTCCCAAACTCCAGATGGTTTGTACAGTAATTCCCAAAAATGCTTTTTGAGTGCAAAATGGAATGCTGGAAATATTTTTACAATGCTCAAAACAGGCCCTTTTTGCAAAATTCCAAGCTCAAAATGAAAGATTCCATGCTAGTATTTTGCACTTTGTTCTTTAATCTCTATGTCAGAGTTAACTGGCTATCATGTGTTGAAGCAACAACTAGTAAAATAAAGTAATCAGATAATAAGTTATCTTACCTAGATAATTTGCCTTGTTACAGAATCTTAGATACTTTAAAGACTGGAAGGGTTTAAACCAAACTTTTGGTTTTAAATTATCATTTGGGGAATTCTGGCATCTATAGCTTTCTTCTGTAAATTGGTTGATCTTAATAATGTGGATAATTTTTTACTTCCTTCTCCTGAAGCAGCTATTAGCAACATGCATTACTTGCTAAATAAATCCTTGATTCCTCCTTTGGAGTACAATCTATACATTTATACTATTTACATTTAAATAGTAAATGTAAGGATAATATAGGGCAGCCTTCCCTGGTCTAGCGCCTTCCAGAAGTACTGAAGTTGCTAGAATTGTTTCAAAGCATACTGTTTGGGAATCCTAGGCCAACACATCTGGAGAGAGAGAAGGAGACCTGCCAAAGGGTATATCATCTTTTTTAATCTGCAGGAGGATCAGTAAGGTTCCAGCCCTTCTACGAACTATAAAGAAATAGTTTGATCAGTGTTTGTATAGAGTAATTCTGGTCCAGCACAGAATAAGGACATGAAATAATAGCCTGTATGAGTGGGAGAGAAAAACTACTGGATTTATAAAGGGGAAATAAATTTTAACAGTGAGAAGAACCTGAGGAGAGGGGACCCATCAAAATGCACTGTAAAATGCTTCATATTCCTTGTACATATTAGTCATCTGTCATAATTTTAGAACACAAATATTCATAGTTAAACTTCTTCTGATGCTGGCTATTAACTGCTAAAATGATATTTTACTAGTGATTACTTTTTTAATTAAGCCCATGTATTAGCTATAAAGCTGCTTGAGTGCATTGTAAATAAAATGCTGTAATAATGAAGTACTTTAATTACAATCCCTAAAGTATGCATAGTACTCTGTAAATTTTTTATTTAAATTCTTAACATGTTCTATTTTTTTCCTGAAAGGCAGTTTGAATCTAGCTGTAAAGGCTGAAGCTTTAGCCTTTAAAGTCATTTGAGCAAATTCCATGGCTGTTCTCCCAGTTAGTGAGTTTTCATGGCATTTGCAGCAAGCTAATTGCTTCTGCTAATAAATAATCTAAAATCAATGCTGACAGCAGTTAATTGGCAGAGAGACTTTATTCTGTAAAGCACTTGGCTAACGACCTCCTTTAAATTAATAGCATTAAGTGCTATGAGGAAATAAATCTGAGGAATTGCCTGTCATTTGCTTGTCATGTCTAATAACTTCCAATAATGATAGCTGATAGATTTTTGCACATTCTATTATTGAAGTTGGTGCATGTAATTATTCTCCTCATTATATGTAAACAATTAGCAATATTTGGTGTTTCCTTGCAATAAAGCTGTTGAATACAACTAGAGGTTAGAAATTCTTTTTGAAGCTAGATTTTGTTTCAGCGGAGTGCAGACAGACTAATGTGCATGTCTGTAGTTTCGTGTATAGTTATTTTAGGATTTCTCTGGGTCAAATCCACTGGAACAATGGGGCTTCTCCCTGCTCTCCCCTCCCCTAGCTTCATCTTAGTGCTCTCCCACCTATCCTGGGGGGATCCCCCAAGTTCTCTAGATGAGATTTTGGAGGAGGGAGAAGCAGGAGACTTTATTCCACTAGCAAATGTTATTTTGTTGTACTCTTAATTTACGCCATTAAAGGAAATATAAAGAAATATAAGGAAATGTAAAATCTAAAGAGGCCTATCTTGACTAATAGAACTGAATTTTATTTTTAGCTTGAAGAAGTAATGGAAAAAGAAACATATAAGGCTGCTAAATTAATCCTTGAACGATTTGATCCAGAAGCCAAGAAGGCAAAGGTAGGGTCTGATCTCTATACTAATTTTCTAGAAAATGCACCATAGAGCAAAACACTTTGTAATATTATTATAATTGACAGGATGTTGAGCCGCCATCTGCTGGAGCATCTGCAGTTCCAAGACCTGGCCAAGGTAATAGCTTTGCAGAACTGCTGCATTTCATAAGGAAAATTGTATTTACACAATTTAATGTTCATTCCAAGAGGTTTTGAATCATTTGAAACATTGCTCCATCATGAATAGGATCTGTTCCTAAGCAAGAATTTAAGTAGGGGAGGTTCCTAGGGTTCAGTGGTTCTTGAAGGGAGTGTAGCTGAAAGAAGCAGACGATTCCTCCCTTTCTCCTATAGGCATGGTGAATCCATGAAGTTGGTGGGCAGAAATATCCAGGGATGCGTGTAGGTTCTCCCGTCTTGCTTGACCCTAGATCCCAGAGAGAAACAGACTCCAGCAGCAGGAAATCTTTCTGTATGCCCCTTTGGCTGCAAATAAAAATGACTTAGAAACTTTTCCTCTCGGTCAATTTTTCCCCACAAGCCCCTCAGGCTTGGCGAAATCCGAAGGAGAAATTTATGTACATGGATTCAAGGACTCCTCAGAATTATTTCTTTCCAGTAGAGAAAGAATATTTATTAAATATATATATATATATATATATATATATATATATATATATGGCAAAGAAATAAGATAAAGCTGAAGTAGTATTTTGCATCCATAGGAAAAAAAGTCTTATCAGTCCTTTTCCTCTAGTCATTTGAACATAGTACATAGATAATTTTCTTATAGAGCCCCAAACAGGATGCGAGTTTTGAAAGTATGTTGGCCTGAAGTAGCTTAGCTCAAGCCAGAAATTTGAACTGTACCTTGAATGATACAGAAATCACATATTCCTTGCCTTTTGGGTGCTACTGTTATTATCTACACGAGGAACATTTTGTTCAGAGATGGTGCCTGCCATAAATAATGATCCTGAGTTCAGAGCTGAGCCTATGCGTTGCTGCTTTGCTGGCAGGGCAATCCTAGCTCAAGTTGTATATCCCCACAGTTGTGATTCTGTATGACTTAATATGTCGATGAATTATGTATGACTTAATACTTTATCAGTGACAAGTGTGCATGAGATCTTCAAGTTGGAGTCTGATGAACTATCATTATTTTGGTCTGGCTTTGATTCTCTTTCCATTGGCTGACTCCTATCTGTTCCTCAGTCACAACCAGCAAAATGACAAGTCCAAGGTCAGAGTAGAGCAGCACCATCAGCATATTGATAGCACCTTAAGGCCTACTTCAGAACTCATTATCTATGGCAAATTCCTGCAGAGCGAAAGGCAGTTTTATGTGTGTAAGGATGATTTAACAAGACTCCCATTCCCTTTGAGCGAGAGGCACTCTTATGACACACAACTCATTACTAACTAGGTTTCTGATCGTTTTTGCATGGACTTCAAGTTGCTGTTCAGCCCTCCCCAACAGAAATCTAACCCACACCATCCCACTGTTCCATTTTCTACTCAGAAAAATAAGCAGATATTTTCAAACATTTGAGTTTATTTCTGCGCTGATCAGGCCTGAGAACCACAGGAGAATTACTGTGCGTTTGGTAGCATTTTGAATAGTGGGTGATAACGTTTGAAAAATTATCGAGTGGCCGGAAGGTCATTTGGTTTATACTTGAATATAAGTGGTTTGCATTTAAATGTAGGTTATGTCATCCTGTATACTAATGCAAAAATGCCAAGAGATACATCATTGCTTCATTGTTGCTGTTCAGGTGAGACCCTCTTGTACTGTGGTAGGATTAAGTCCAAGAATAGATTGATCTGCTAACTTTGGTGCGCTCTTCTGCTACTTTTGGAGTGCAGCTTTCTTCCTTCTAGCTTGGCTAATGTAAATACATTGCCAGTTCTTGAATCATTTGGAATGCTGCTCACTAAATTAAGTGTGTGAATGTTCTGTCAGAACTTCGCCATCGGACCCCAGTGCGAGAAAATGTGCCTCCACCTGTCCCAGTTACACCAAAACAGGGATCTCCAAAAGCATTGTGTGTGGTGACACCACCTTCTGGCTTGCCAAGAGACATTTCAGCACCCGGCGGACCTCCGGAGAGAACTCTGTCGTCAGCCTCACCGCCAAATATGTTACCACGACATCCTGGGTCCCGCACTTCCTCAATGCCTGGAATGGGTAAACAGAGCACTTAATGTTGTTTACAGTTTATATTGTTTCCTCTAGTTACCAATAAAACAGGCCATTTTCAGACAGTATGGAAATAGCATTTTGTTGGGAAATAGAAGAGCAGTTATCTGATTAAGCAGGAGTTCCATATTCAATTAGCCATAACTCTTTACAGCTGGCACCTTATGATAGTGAAGCCTATTGCCTGAGCTCATTTAACTGTTATGGCTTCTTTGTTTAAATGGCAATAAAACTTTGCAGGATTCTGTAGTCAACAATATAGCATACCTTTTTATGTTCTTGCTTTAGGCAAGCTCCAGGCTTATATAAATCAGGTACATAAGAAAACACTTTCAGAATACATTCATGTTTCATACAAAGCTCTGGACATATTTTTAACACGTGTTTTGACATTTATTTAAATGTTTCTTCTAAGCAAAAAACATGCTGCAAAGATTAAAGCATAAAATACTCAGGAACTGAAGAGGATTTTCCCTGTAGACAGCAGAAGTTTCTAAAGTAGCATGCTGATAACCAGGAGTTAACATCACTTAGCATCTTATATGAAACGTTTTACCTCTCAATTTGTTTTAACTGAACTCAGAGTTTCCATTTTGTAGATGCATCTTTTTTCAGTTGTGGATATAAAAATTTGCAGTGAGTGCCTCCCATTTATTTATTCAACAGTGTTTATAGGCTGCCCCAAATTGTGTGGAAGTGGGTGACAAACAGCAATTAAATGTATAATAAATTTAAAACAATCAAAAATATTACAGTAATTCTAAATTAATCCATGATGATTGCCCAAACAATACTGAGGACCAAAAATGCACCTCCAGTTTTACTTGCTCCTGGAA
Source organism: Charina bottae (assembly GCA_023362775.1). Lineage (NCBI taxonomy): Eukaryota > Metazoa > Chordata > Lepidosauria > Squamata > Charinaidae > Charina > Charina bottae. The sequence goes on along the minus strand of JALMGJ010000001.1, from coordinate 246,737,610 downwards.
AGCAAGGAGGTTTGCAGTCGCCCATAACTGAGGTATTCCATGGAGTCAGGCTGCTGCTGAGAAGTCTTGTCACCTGCTTCATAGCTCATATACCACCTGCATTAATACTGGCTAATTATCAGGATGCATTTGTCCATCTTTCCCTGCTTCTGAGAAGAGTCCAGGTATTAAGAAAGGATGAGGCTCTTTTTCAAGATGGGAGGCTGTCTCCCATCCTAGTGTACATTGTACTTTGTTGCTTGTCTTGCTTTAAAATTATGACCTACTTTGTATCCTCTTTTTAATTTCAAGCTGTGTTTAGGTAACATATACCTGGCAGTAGACAGTATGCCAGACATATTTTCCACTGGGTTATCCTGGAGGTAAAGTTATTAACAAATTGAGTTCCACATTGCAGTGCAACTTCTAGGCATGTTATGTTGTCTAGCTAAGTGGTAGCTGACTATATCTGAAGAGGCTGAGTTGTTGGTTCTTTACATAGAATTCCGGAATGTGACATTAAAAAGGTAAAGGTTCCCCCCGCACATTTGTGCAGTCGTGTCCAACTCTAGGGGCCGGTGCTCATCTCCGTTTGTTAGCCGAAGAGCCAGCGTTGTCCGAAGACGCTTCCACGGTCATGTGGCCGGCATGACACGCGCGGAACGCTGCTACCTACCCACTGAAGTGGTACCTATTCATCTACTTGCATTTGCATGCTTTCGAATTGCTAGGTTGGCAAGAGCTGGGGCGAGTGCGGGGAACTCACTCCGTCACGTGGGGCTAGGGTCTTGAACCTCCAAACTTGCGATCCTCCGATCAACAAGCCTGGTGTCTTACCCGCTGAGCCACCACGTGACATTACTGTAGAAGAAATAAACTGAAAGCTCTTCATGCAAGAATATTACTCCTTGAGAAATGGGGAGGTTTGAATGCCAAGTTCTGCACTGTTTTGGGCTGATGTTGATTTAGAATGGTGACTTACTGTATATTTCTTTTAAAAATTAATTTTGTATTTGGTGGTGGTTCAGCTCTCACAACCCCTATGATCTCACAGGTCACTGCAGGTTTGCACATATTTCACAGCAATATATAATTGTTTTAAAATTTCAAACCAGATTTTATTAATACAAAGCTGAATCAAAGTTGCTAATAGGAACTGCATATATTTAGAGAAGGTGATTATTAATAATATACTAATAAACTATTTAATATAGCAATGAACATAAATACATGACACTATAACATTTTATTATCAATCCCAAATGTAGATTGTGAGTCCCTTGGAGACAGCAGCAGGTATGCATGCCACTGCCGTCACATGATAATGCTGGCTATAAATATAAGCAAAATGTAGCAAAGTATTATTTTGTTTTGGTGTTCTAACCAGCCAGCCAGATTCTATTGATAAACAAGTCACTCTTCTTATACCTCTTGCAGGGCCCTATTTTTCTTTCCCAGTGGATAGTCTGTATCCTGGTTTCCTCCCCTGTTTTTGAAATTTTGAGAGCATGTTGTGAGTACTGTGATTGCCCTAAAAGCCCATTTGCAAAATGGCTGTTGTAGTGATGGGGCTCATTGTCAGAGTAGCACAGTTGGTGCAACCCAAGGTTCAGGACAAATTTGCTTCGAGTCTGTGACTTCCAATATATACAGACTTTACTAAATACAAATATATGTACACAGGCAAAATACATTTTAAACAACTATACACAGCAATACACAACCCAGCAACTCCTACAACACCCAGCCATATGGATTCCTCCCAACTGCCTTATATCCATGCAACTTTGCTAAGTCATTCAGATTGATTCAGGTGTCTGCAATGAGCTCTTCAGTTTCCTCAGAGCTAATTGTCCAGTGCTCTCAGCTGTGCTGCCTTCTTCACTGCAGTGAAATTCTTAATACAATGCCTGGGTATACCCTGACACTCATCACAAACAAAAAATTCAAGTGGGGTGTGTAATTGGGAGGTTGCCAAGTGGAAGATTGGTTGGCACACTGATGCTTATTGGCATGCTGTAGCTTCTGGAAATGATTAAAATTATCTTCTGAGTTGTATGTTTTAAAAATATTGTTTTGAACTTTCCCAAGCCATGCAATGTTCTCCAGCACATTGACAGTCTTGCTTCTTATATCCCAGTGGTTTTTTTTCCAGCACTCAGTACTGATTTTGCTACTAGTCTGGATAATACAACTGCTGCCCTACTATTAAATAATTTTTTGAATTGAAAATAAAGAATCAAGCTCTGTCATAAGCAGGGCATAGAAGAATTCCCTATTTCTCTGCTTTTTTAAAAACTTTATTAATTTTCAATGTATAGTTAAAATACAAAAGATAGAAGCTAGATAGAAGCTCCTTGGATAAGGAGCGAAACGTTTCCACTGAGAAAATAGAAATCCAGTTGACATGATTCAAGCTACAGACAATTCCACCTGGATGACTGAGAACCTTCATAGACAAAAGATAGAAAACAGAAAAGATAGAATACAGAACTAAAAAAATAGAAACTATAAAGGTGCAGAAACAGATAGAAAAAATAGAAAGAAAGTGACTTCTGACTTTCTCCAACACAGATATAAAACCATATTATACAAATATAATCTCTTACCATTAATTAAACCTTAAGTAACATTATTTCTATAAAATCAAACCATTTAATCGTCAAAACCCAAAATCAAAATTTCATTTTTTTCAGATACAAGCAAGTAGTCCAAAAGTGGTTTCCAAGTAGAAACAAACCCAGATACGGTATTTTCTCTTATCAATGCTGTTAACTTGGCCATTTGGCCAACTCCATTAATTTAACCATCCATTCTTCCATTGTAGGGATTTGTGAATCTTTTAAGAATTCCCTATTTCTCTGCTTGACATGCTGTTGCTGTGCTGGATCGAGTGTTTGTGACAGGCAGAGGCCATCCTATGGTTCACTTTGGAGGCATCCAGCAACTGGTTCCTTCCAGGATACCATACATGAGATCCAGTTTGGTCTAGTGGTTAAGGTGCTGGGCTAGAAACCAGGAGACTGAGAGTTCTAGTCCCGCCTTAGGCATGAAAGGTGGCTGGGTGACCTTGGGCCAGTCACTCTCTCAGCCCTAGGAAGGAGCCAATGGGAAACCAGGAGACTGAGAGTTCTAGTCCCGCCTTAGGCATGAAAGGTGGCTGGGTGACTTTGGGCCAGTCCCTCCCTCTCAGTCCAACTCACCTCACAGGGTTGTTGTTGTGGGGAAAAGAGGAGGAGGAAGGAGTATTAGGTATGTTCGCTGCCTTAGTTATTTATACAAAATAATAAAGGGATAGAAAATAATAAAATAAATAAAATAAAATAATAAAATAAGATAAGATAAGACAAGAAAAAATAAAATAAATAATAAATAAAATAAAATAATAAAATAAATAAAATAAAATAAAATAAAATAAAATATAAATAAAATATAAATAAAATAAAATAAAATATAAATAAAATTTATTTATAAACTATAGCTTGGCTTCTAAGGATTTGGGGCTGCAGGCCATATGAGGCAGGCAGGCAAAACCTTAAATGGAGGGGAATTGCTGATAACGTGGAATCTTTTTGTCTTTGCTCTCATAGGGTGGGACTATGACTTACTAAGTTTCTGAACACTTTGTATGGTCAGGTTCAGTGGTCTCTGGCAGACAGATGTAAGATTTAAAACAATGTAGGGAAGAAAAATTAATACATTCTTCCAATTTTTTTAAAAAAATTACACACATCCGTTAATGGTAATCATTGTTAATGATTATTGTTAAATGTGACCAATTTTAACTATATCCTTTGGGAATTAGGAAATAAATACCCTCAGTTAACTCAGTTAAGCATACTCTTAAAAAGACGCTTGATTACAGTCCTGGTGATAGTATTGGTGCAGGAATTTCAGTGATCATTGGCATGGTATGTAATCTTTAGCTTAAAAACAGCATAAAAACAAGTTTCTTGAGATATGATTTCTTCCTATCTTATGAGAAATATGTCAAAGTGCATATGACTGCACTTAATTAGCTTTAAACCAGAAAAGATCATTCATTTTTTCATTACATTATACTTTGTGGAAGAGAATCAATTTAACATGTATTATTACAGAGCTTCCATATGTCTAAAAATTAATAACCAGCAGGTAGTTGAGAGTTTGCCAAGCTTTGCAGAAATAGCCAGCCTGCCCACAATTATTGCTTTTGATGTTCATATTAATTACCGTTGTCCATATCAGCATGAAGAATAAGAAGTGTGCTTAGATGGTTTGTTACTGTGCCAAGTAACTGGAGAGATTCTTGGGGCACATGATCTCATGTTTTAGGCTTCCTAATTTTAGTTAGGCTGTACTCTGCAATGGACCTTATGGGCGCTTCCAACTGAGATTGCATCCAAAATGTGCATAATAATAATCTTGAGCACTAATTTCTTTTTTCGTTTTGTTTTGTTTTGTTCTGGACCTAAAACTATTTGGTTGGAAAAGTATTCTCCTTTGTTGATAATGGGATATTGCTGGACTCTTTTATTGACCTGTGTAAAATAAAGTGCAGTCTTATTCAATTTGTCTAATAATTATAATAGAAATGAACTTTTGCAGTTTTTATCCCTAAGTTTGTTTCTTTTGCTTGTGGTAATAAAATCTGACAGAGTTTAGGCTTGCAACTTATTCATTTCTTAACAAGCCTTAAAAATCCGTGTCTTCAACGGAGCAAATACTTCAAACTATTTTCCAGTCTAAGGTTCTCCAGATATGTTGTATTATAACTTCCATAATTCCGAAACAGTAGTTCCAAAACATATTGTAGTCTAACACAGAGCCCAAGAATTGACACAGACCAAATTGCAAAGGAATGCGTCTTCATAGATTTTGAATAGAAATGGTCATGAGGAGTCTGATGGAAGAAAATCTACCAATATTGCTTTGCTTGTCTGATCAGAAGAAATAACCATGTAACCTAAACATAAGAAAATTTTAAACATTTCTTTTGATGGTCTTTGATCCAAAACCTGATTTTTTTTCAAGAAATTTATGCATGGCAAATTTCCATGTATTTTTCATTTAGAATCCATTGAGAAATCCATTCATGTGGAGTCACCCTAAATATCATTTCGATTTCCTGAATAAATCTATTATCTGGTTGGTTGGTCATTGGTCGGTCCGTCCATCCATCCATCCAATTTATATTATAGCTACTCACTTGTCAAGTGACTGGCCAACTAGGGTTAAAAACATCTACAAAGGAAAATTATAAAAATAATAGGACATAAGAGACTAAAAGATACTGCACTGGGACCAGACACACAATTCATAATTGTAATGTTTTATTGTGAACCGCCCGATGGGGGAGATGGGCGGTAATATAAATTTAAAGAAAGAAAGAAAGAAAGAAAGAAAGAAAGAAAGAAAGAAAGAAAGAAAGAAATTGCCACAGGCTTGTGCACCATCCTGGCCCAGTCCCCCGATGGGGGAGATGGACGGTAATATATATAAATTTGAAGGAAGGAAGGAAGGAAGGAAGGAAGGAAGGAAGGAAGGAAGGAAGGAAGGAGCGAGCCACAGGCTTGTGCACCATCCTGGCCCAGTCCCCCGACAGGGGAGATGGACGGTAATATAAATTCAAATAAATGAAGGAAGGGAAAGGAAAAGAAAAAGGAAAGGGAAAGGGAAAAGGAAAGGGAAAAGGAAAGGAAGGGGAAGGGGAAAGGGGGAGGAAAGGAAAGGAAAGGAAAGGAAAGGAAAGGAAAGGAAAGGAAAGGAGGAAGAAAGTGCCACAGGCTTGTGCACCATCCTGGCCCAGCCTCTGGTTTCAAAAATGTTAGCCTTCCACTTAGGCATGTGTGTGTTGTACGTGTTAGGCCAGGGCAGGTAGTCCTCTGGGACAAGTGGTGAGGTAGATTGTACCCCAAACAGCAGTCCTGAACAGCACCTCTTCCCACAAAGCATGAATAATAGCCATTGTTTACCTCTAAATAAGGTGCTTGAGAACACTCTTGATGGCATTACAATTTGACTATCAATGCTCAGCAGCATGTTTTGCCAATCCCCAATAGTTGAGCCATTCTGTAGAACATAATGGGAACAATAGGAGATTAAGCCTCTTCCTTTCTAAATTACAGTGTAAAGCATTGTTTTAATGCTTAATTGTTGCGGGAATTGTTTTTAAAAAATACTAGACTAGGCAGATCTTGATCTGATCCAACATACTTATGTACATTCTTGCTTTTTAAAAGAGAGAGATCAGCTGTGCTTTAAATATTAAGGTATTTGTTTGTTAATGAAAAAATCATTAGTGAACTAGCCTTTCTAGTTTAAAAAATCCCGAAGATTAAAATCACTGCATCGGAGTGTGACACTGAAATGGAATTTGAAAGCAGGGATTTATAAATATGCTGAAGTTGTTTATTAATATTAAAAATAATTATGTTTTATTTGACTTAATAAACCAAGTTCTTCAGGCTGATTACAAGATGAGCTGAATATTAAAACCACCAAAACAGTAAAAACAGTAGAAGACAATAATAAATACTCTAGGGAGGGAAATAAAAATATATAAAAGCTACTAGTCTAGTATAATACGGGAACTTAAAATCAAAGATACCTATAAAATGCTTGGGAGAAGAGAAATATTCTAGTCTGGCACTAAGGTTTGCCTCTGGATAGAAGGGACGGAGCATTCTAACATAGCATCCTTCCAGATAGGAGAGGGAGAGGACTTTCCTTCTCTCTCTCTCTCTCTCTCTCTCTCTCTCTCTCTCTCTCTCTCTCTCTCTCTCTCTCTCTCTCCCCCCCCCCCCCCCCCCCACACCCACACTCATACTCACACCCACACGTTTCTTCTTTGCAGCCTCATGGAGGTCTTGTCAGTGATTGCTGGTCTACCTAGTATGATAATACTTGGGGAGCAAATATTACCCAGCAGTGATTTTTGCCATCTAATGCAGTGCTGTTTAGATAGGAATGGATGACAAAGTAAAAGCATTAACTTGAGGGCATGGCCAAAGGGGGCTGATGTTTTCACACGTAATCCAGTACCTGGAGTGAGATGCTGTTTTTCTTATACTCTGAATTCTGTTTTGCTCACAGAGCTATGAAAATTAAGCTGACTCCTTTCTATGTAGCCACTTCATGTTCTAGGGGCTGATTCCCATAATTAAGAATAAGGAAGTGACCAGAGCTCCCATCTAGCCCAGTTTGTTGCCACTGATTGTCAGCTGCTCCTTAAGGACTTAAACTGGAGCATTTATCAATTCTCCCTGGAAAGGCCAGTACTTAAACCGGCCCTTCCACTCCACTACTGTTACTTGATGACTGCAGCATCCTTTGATGACTCTGTTATATAAATGGATTATCATTGGTGCAGTGCCCCCAATAGCACTTATGTGGCCTCTACCATAGTGATTTTCAGTTCATAGAATCATGAAGTATTTTAAAAATATCAGATTTATGCACATTTATATAGCGGTTAAGACACCAGGCTTGTCGATCGGAAGGTCGCAAGTTCGGAGGTTCGAGACCCGAGCGCCATGTGATGGAGTGAGCTCCCGCACTCGTCCCAGCTCTTGCCAACCTAGCAATTCAAAAGCATGCAAATGCAAGTAGATGAATAGGTACCACTTTGGTGGGTAGGTAACAGCGTTCCGCGTGCGTCATGCCAGCCACATGACCGTGGAAGCCTCTTCGGACAACGCTGGCTCTTCGGCTAACAAACGGAGATGAGCACCGGCCCCTAGAGTCGGACACGACTGTGCGGGGGAACCTTTACCTTTACTTATATATGTATCTATAAATCTAAGTGGAAAGACTAAAAGTAGGCATATGTGTGCTGTTTCTGAAATAAAATTTTCATAACATTTACTAACTTCTGTTTTTTAAGGAAGTTGTTTTAAAAGACCATATGTCTGTGTTACGAATCTGGACAAAAATTGAAGACATGCCGGTTTATTTCTAAGAATGCAGAAAATGCCAAAGCTAAATCAAGTCAGGACTTTCAGCTTGTGTGGCATCTTAGCCCTCCCTTTCCAGTCTTTAATCTTAATTTTCTCCCCCTTCTTCTAACATGTTATGGAAGAAAGAAGTTTTCAGGGGGCCATAATAATATTAAAATATCTGAAAGATTGTTGTAAACAGCTATCAAGGGAGGCAGAACCTTCCAATTCTATTTTCACAGAATGTGAAACATTTTCTGTTACTTATTTTTCATTAATAAAAAGCTGAAGTATGAATTCAGGTATGACAGTGGGATATAATGTAATCTCTAGAACAGAGCTTTCCAAACTGTGTGTCGCGACACAAAAGTGTGTCGCCACACACAGTCTGGTATGTCGCCACACAACCTGGAAGCTGGGTTTTCCCGCGGCGACACACCAACGGCAGCGCGAAAAAATCTGAAAGCGGCAGCAGCGCTTCCGGGTTTTTCCCGCTGCCGCAACGGTGACACTTCCGGTTTTCCCGCGGCGACACACCAACAGCGGTTGGTGTGTCGCCGCGGGAAAACTTTGGAAAGCCCTGCTCTAGAATATGTTTGAGACATTTTCCTACCATGTGTCCCTCATATGGGCTGAAATGTCCTTATTTTTAGTGAAGTTATGTTAGATTGAAAGCTATTTTTGTCTTCCAGGCCTTCATCCTCCAGGACCCCCATTGGCAAGACCTATTCTTCCTCGAGAGAGGGGAGCATTAGATAGAATTGTTGAATATTTAGTTGGAGATGGTCCACAGAACAGGTAAAATGTTGCTCATTACAATAAATGAATTTTCTAGCCATGGCAATGAAATGGTTGCAATTTCTTCCCTTAGTTTTTGGATAATATCAGAAATCTATGTCTGCCTACTCCAACCAAGATGTCCCCCAGACATGTGAACTTCAATTCCCTGAATTCCCTAGCCACCATGCCCATTATTGAGAATTCTGGAATGGAGACCCAGATTTACAGAGAGCATCCAGATTGGTGCTGGGGAAGACTGCACTCTACCAAATAACATACATCCTTGCTGTGGCCTTTCTCCTTGGCTGTATTGTCACTTGCACAAATTAGGGAAAGTAAAGAAAGTCATGTGAAAGCAGGCTCCTTACAGTATAATCCTAGATACTGTACAGGTGGTCCTCGCTTAATGACCACTCGTTCAGTGATCGTTTGAACTTACAACAGTGCTGGATGAGTGATAGTTACAACCGGTCCTCATATTTTGGTCAGTTGCAGCGTCCTTGTCATGTGATTGTGATCCGGGTGCTTGGCGCCCAGCTTGTAATTACATCACAGCATTCTGTGGTCATGTGATCGCCATTTGATAGCTTCTTTGCCAGCTTCCGACAAGCAAAGTCAACAGTGAAGCTCGCAGGAGGTTGCAAATGGCGACCATGTGATGTCCTTGCTTAATGACCTGCGGTGATTTGCTTAACAACGGCAACTGGAAGTGCTGGAATTTCCATCACTAAGCAGTACGGTCACATGACGTCATGCTTTACGACTGCATCGCTTATCGAGAGAAATTCTGGTCCCAATTACCATCGTTAAGTGAGGACTACATGTATATCTACTCAGAAGTCAGTGGTACTGAGTTCAATTAGCTTTAATTTGATTGCAGCCAGTGTGTATCTTTCTAATAGAGAGCCAGTTTGGTCTAGTGGTTAAGGTGCTGGGTTAGAAACCAGGAGACTGAGAGTTCTAGTCCCGCCTTAGGCACGAAAGCCGGCTGGGTGACCTTGGGCCAGTCACTCACTCACTCAGCCCTAGGAAGGAGCCAATGGGAAACCAGGAGATTGAGAGTTCTAGTCCCGCCTTAGGCACGAAAGCCGACTGGGTGACCTTGGGCCAGTCACTCACTCTCTCAGCCCTAGGAAGGAGCCAATGGGAAACCAGGAGACTGAGAGTTCTAGTCCCGCCTTAGGCACGAAAGCCAGCTGGGTGACCTTGGGCCAGTCCCTGTCTCTCAGCCCTAGGAAGGAGCCAATAGCAAACCAGGAGACAGAGAGTTCTAGTCCCGCCTTAGGCATGAAAGCCGACTGGGTGACCTTGGGCCAGTCACTCAGTCTCAGCCCAACTCACCTCACAGGGTGGTGGTTGTTGTGGGGAAAATAGGAGGAGGAAGGAGTATTAGGTATGTTTGCCGCCTTGAGTTATTTATAAAAATAATAAAGGAGGGATAAAAATAAATAAAAAAATAAAATAAAAAATAATAACACACGTAAATAGTTTCACAGCAGTTTTTGTTCTGAGAAGTATAGCCACAAATTGTAATAGTCTATTACTAGTGAGGCCAGATCTGTCAAGTATTGCTTAATATAAGCAGTTACCTGTAGCCTTTAAAAAAACTAGTACTGCAGCTTGAGTGTGAGAGTTCAAAATAATGGTACTTAAAAACCAAATTACCAAATCTTGGGCTTGTAGTGGCTGAGTCACAGTGTGGTTAGAAATACATAGATGCTGTCTGGAATTTGCAATCATTGTAGTATGTTTATGAAAAGAATCCATATAACACCTTATTTTGCCTTCTTCATACATGAATTCAAGGCAGATAATGATGGGGAGGGAATTGGCATTCTGGGGTCCCTTCAGATACTGTGCTAAACGATGTCAGGCTTGGGTGACAAGCTGGACGGTCAATTCCTGTCGCAACCAGTGGATCAACATTTGGTTGATCTGAAAAGTGGACCCTGCACCTGCAGGAAAACGGTAGGAAGAAAGAAAAATGTGGACATTGTCGAGTGGAGTATATATATCAGGAGCAAGGTGATGTCCTGTTTCATGCATTTACAGGACACATGGAGGTAATCTTTATTTCTGAATTTTAATGCTGTCTGATGTGAGACTGCTTAAATTAATACCTAAATTAAATTGTTAAACTGATAATTTTGGCTCTGATCCTTTCTTTAGATATGCCCTGATATGCCAACAGTGTTTCTCACATAATGGGATGGCTTTGAAGGAGGAGTTTGAATATATTGGTAAGAACAAATTTATTTATTCTGCTATTTCAGTTATAACCAAGGTGCACTTAGGCATTATATTTATATATCATATTGGCTCTTCCTTTAGATTAAAAACTTCACTCTGTGACCTAAAAGTGCTTGAAATTGTTAATTTTTTTTAAAGCTTAAGGAAAATTAATTATTTATTATGCATATAAATATTTACCACACTATTTTGGGGAGTGGGAGTCAAACCCATCTGGAAGGCACCAGATTGGGGAAGGCAATTTTCTGGGATTTGCAGGTACACAAATTGGCTGTAGAAATACAGTATTTTGTGTGCACTGGAGTCTTGGTATAAATAATTCACTAAAATGTTTTAAGGTTTTAGGCCCTTATTTTGCCAGAATTTAAAGAAACATTGCTTTAACAACAAAATCCGTGGAAAACACTAGAAATGAAGTAGGAGCAGGCTCCAGGGGCTATACTTTAGTTTTATGTTTGTCAATAACTTAAGGCAGGCACAGCCCTTCAGTGAACACAGATGTTCACTATATATAGAGAGAATCTCTCTCTCTCATTTTATTTATTTATTTATTTATCATATTTCTTCCTCGCCCATCTCGTATTACGACGACTCTGGGCGGTTTACAAGCAGTTAAAAATAAAAGATTAAAATATCATTAAAATAAATACAATATAAATACATAAATATAAAAATGCAGGATATAAAATATAAAGTCCAAGATGGTGGATAACATTGTCAGCATTGGCCCCATCAAGGTGCCAACCACCCCCATGATTGACTATCCCCCCTCCCACCCCTAGCGAGGTGGCACAACCAAGACTTAACCCCCTTTCAAAAGGCCTGGAGAGTGAGGGCCTGTCTCACCTCTGGGGGTAACTTATTCCAGAGGGTGGGGGCCACAGCAGAGAAGGCCCTCCTCCTGGACCCTGCCAATCGACAGTCTCTCATGGACAGGGTCTGTAGTATGCCCTCTCTGCCTGACTGGGTGGGATGGGCTGATGTAATGGGGGTCAGGCAGTCCCTCAGGTAACCTGGACCGATGCCATGTAGGGCTTTAAAGGTGATAACCAACACCTTGAATTGTATCCGGAAGCAAACTCGCATCCAGTGCAGTTCGCGCAGCAAAGGTGTTATGTGTGCCCTCTTTGGGGCTCCTAAAACTGCTCGTGTGGCCACATTCTGCACCAGCTGTAGCTTCTGGATACTCTTCAAGGTTAGCCCCATGCAGAGCGTGTTGCAATAGTCTATGCGGGAGATGACAAGGGCATGAGTGACTGACTGGAGGGACTCCCGATCCAGGAAGGGGCATAGCTGGCGCACAACACGAAGTTGGGCAAAGGCTCCCCTGGCCACGGCTGCCACCTGCTCTTCGAGCAGGAATCGTGAGTCCAGGAGAACCCCCAGGTTCCACATCGAATCTGTCTGGGGCAGTGCAACCCCATCCAGAGCCAAAGATGGTAAGTTCCTGGATGCCATGGAGCCCCCAACCCACAGCCACTCCGTCTTACCAGGGTTCAGCTGAAGCCTGTTGTTCCCCATCCAGACCCATACAGCCTCCAGGCACCAAGAGAGGGTGGTCACAGCATCACTTAAGTCACCTGGGATAGAGATGTATAGTTGAGTATCATCAGCGTATTGATGATACCTCATCCTGTGGTGATGGATTATCTCACCCAGCGGTTTCATGTAGATGTTAAAAAGAAGCAGAGAGACCCAAAAGGATACCATGGTCGATGGTATCAAAAGCCGCTGAGAGGTCAAGAAGAGCCAGGATGGATGCACTGCCCCCATCCCGCTCCCACCAGAGATCATCCAAAAGTGCGACCAAAGCTGTTTCCAGCCCTGTAGGTGAATTACTAGGTCCCCCCTCCCCAAAAGGGATCGGGTGATCCTAAACAGGGTTGCTGGGCGGCATTCTGTGGATGCAATAAGAGCGGAGAAATATTGACGTTCCACAAGGAACATTACTGCCACAAGGTAGGCCTTAACAGCGGCTCTAGCTGTTAAGAAACAAGAAACAAGAAAACCAAGTCCGGTGTGAGACCACTGTCTCGAGTTGGGTCCCGAATAATCTGAGACAGGCTCATGGCCGCCATGGTGGCCATAAACTCCCGAGCCGCCTCTGAGGCATGCCCCAGGGATGGCAGGTTGAAGTCCCCCAGGACCATAAGTCTGGGAAACTCCACCGCCAACCCCGAGACGGCCCCCAGCAGCTGAGGCAGGGAGGTTGCTACGCAGCAGGGAGGCTGGTACAGTAGCAACATACATACATACATACATACATACATACATACATACATACATACATACAAAAAGAGAGAGAGAGAGAGAATATGGTAAAAGAAAAACATCCTGTGCTAAGCAACCAGGGGCAGAGGGTGGGAGGAAGCTGACCAAAAAAATGTAAAAAACCAAGAGAGTAAAAAACCTAAATAACAACTTAACAACTAAATAAAACTAAATGCACCCTCCCATTACATCTGATGTTACATTTATGGAATACAATTGTGTATTCCATTCCAATACAAAATTGAAGTTAATAAATAATCCCAGTGTTATTGTGTAACATCATGGAGTTAAAATCATCATCAACATAAAAGAGATGTAATTTCAACAAGGTGATCCTGGGTATTGAACCTTCCATAAAAAAATAACCAATATCTTATTAATCTGTTTAAAATATTTAAGTGGAACCAACAAACATTGCTCACATCAAGACATCAGTTTTGATGTCATTTTCACATTAATTCTACCCCACATACTTATAGATATTTTCATCTGTCTCTTAATAACCACTTCCATCTGGGCAATATGTTTTGAAAAGTTATCCACTAACATGGATATTTTCATGTCATGTAAATATTACATGTGTTCTATTTTTGGTTCATACTGTATATCTTTCTTATATGCATCCTTCCCAAATATGTAATTTTTGTGCACAATTTTTAGCTGGGAACTATTTTTAGGTGGGTACTTGCAGATTCCATGAATTGTGCCCCATTCATGCTCTGATGGATTCTATTTCGACAGAACACACTGCTTCCCTTGAAGAGAAATCTGACAGATTACTTCCACATCCCTAGTATATACCTCCCTACAGACATTCAGATTTGAATATAAATTCCCTATAAGACCACAAAATGTGAATACATTACCTCTTGTCTGCAAGATCTTAATTTGCACTTCTTAGGTCAAGAAGACAAAACATGTTACTTTCTTCTTCAGAAGACAATGTTTCAAACTTGGTACGTTAAAAATCTCAGGTCCTTTGTTGACTGAGCTTTTATGTGAGCAATATAAATACAGCAGTAGGCCTCAGTCTATTCAAGGATGGTTGACTGAATAACTTAAGTCAGCTTAAAACAACTTTATATCCTGGTCTTTTAGCTAGATGTCTGTACTGTCTGATAGCTGTAACTTCCTCAGCAGATCACATAATTCACTTTCTACACATCCAACCCGAAGCCAAAATATGAAGATTGATCAGTGCACTTGTCCTACAAGGTAGCTTTTATTCCTTAAGTCTTAAGATTTTCAAGCGGTGGGGAAAGCCCCTATTATTGCCATCCTTTTTCCCCCCTTGAAGCTCAGAATATAGGCAACAGCAATCAGTATAAATTTGGGAGGTAAACAAGGAAGCAGCAGCATAGGGTTATCTGAATGAAGTAGCAGCTATTTCTTGGGGCAAGAGGCACCAGGCCTCTAATCAAGCCATTTGTCCTCTTCATCATTACTCCTGTGTCATCAAGATGGCCCCCTCTGCTTATTATCATTCCTATTTTTCTCTTTCCCTCTATTTGCAGGGTTGTAAAGAGAAGGGATGCATAACCTTCAGATTTAAAGATAGAAAAACAAAGATCAGTTGAATTCCAACTGCAACCGCTTCCTTCTGCTTGCCTATTTCTTCCCTCCATTGGGACTGGAGCCAATGACTAGCAGAGAGTACTGATAAAAGTATCTTTACTAAGTCAATATTCCAGCAGATAGATGGCTTATTAGAGCAGTGGCCTCCAGACATATAGCTGTGCTCATTTTCTAAACAAATGGCTTGGCAGGGGCAAACTGTTCAAAACAGTAGGTAAGTATGGCCCCAAGTCCAGAAAGGGGACAAAAAGCTGCCTTAAGATCCCTTTGTCCTTCTGTTCATTCCATGTCCTATAATCCTTCCCAGACTGGAGTGAAAACTCCAGTTTTCTGAATTCCAGAATTATCAATCAATCAATCAACAATTCAGAAACTAAAGTCTCAGTGCAAATGGAGAGTGCTTGGTTGAGAAGGGGAATATAATGTATGCATTCATGTGAAAAAAAATTCCACACATAAAGTGAATATCAGAACTAAAAGATTTTTTAAGAATATGCAGCAGCCAGTTTCATGTCTGGAAGCAGACGTTTCAGCTACAGAAAGTTTTTGTTTGGTTTTTCGTATTATGATCTGAGGGCTTCAGGGATGTTAACACTGAAAATAGACAGGTTTTTTATACTAAAGGCCTTTATTTTGTTTGTTTGTTTATTTATTTATTTGCTTGCTTGTTTCATTTCTGTACTGCTCCCAAGTATTTCTAGAGGTTTCTAAAAAACAGAACTATAAAACCATATTCACCCTCAGCAAAACCCAGTGTCCAATAGCTTCTTCCCTTGGATCTCATGCATTAAAAGCTCTGCAGGACTGTTCTGCTTTAGCTGTCCTCTGAAAACTTGTGAGGGAGGTTGCCTTTCACATTGCTGGAGGTCAGCTGTTCCAGGCAGTTGCATGCAAAAGTAGAGGCGCCCTTCCACGAAGTGTATGTTACACTTTGAACATACGTGAATAGAAGCTGACAGTGGTGTGATGTTATTAGTCAGGACATAAACACAACATCTTTCTGTAAATTTGAATACTTACAGTACTATTCATATGCAGTTGTTTACATATTCAAAATAAGAAAATAGTAACTATGTCAACTGCAGAAATTTGAACACCCTTCCAATCGATTCAGTCTTATCTATCTATCTATCTATCTATCTATCTATCTATCTATCTATCTATCTTTACTGTACAATAGAAAGGTAATTGACTTATTAGGCCTACAGTTGGCCAGGTGAACACACTTTCAAAGATGAACAAATACCTTGACCCTTCCAATCTCTCAGGTTTTGGTTGTTCATTTTGCCCAACAGTGGGCTCCTCTGAGCAGCTGTCTGAACATTTGAAAATGAAGGACATTCACTCTTGCGAAGCTTGAGGACATGGCTATTAAAAAAATCTAGCTAGAAATTTCAGCTGTGAGAAACATTGTTAAGAAAAGAAAGTTACATGGAATTGCTGAAGTCAAGGCAAGTTCTGGAAGACCAAGAAAAATCACTCACAATGCCTGAAAATGGGTCAGAACAGAATCCACAGATCACTGCAGATGTCCTGCTGAAAAGTGTAGCTGATGCTGGAGTCGTTATCCATAGGTCTACAGTAAAGCATTGCTTATGCAAAAGTGATCAGCATGGGAGAGTTGTCAGTAAACCTTTCCTCTGACTTCATCACAGAAATAATTGTCTGAACTATGCAGGAGAAACCCTTGAGAGGCCTGAAATGTTTGGGAACAAAGGTCTTCAGACTAATGAAACAAAAATTGATGCGTTCAGCCACAACCACACAAGATATATGTGGAGACAAAAGGTGAAGCATTTGAAGAAAATAACTCCTCGGCGTGGCTCTATAATGCTTTGGGGTTGTGTTGCAGGGAATATTGTGTAGATGGAAGGAAGTATAAATTGAACTAAATATCAATGTATCCTATAAGCTAATATAATATCCCACAGTCAGTGAATAAATTTAAACTAAAAAAATGTTTCAGCAAGATAGTAATCTAAACCATGAAGTACTTACAGAAAGTAAAGATATTAGAATCACCTTCACAGTCCCCAAGGCTTGAATCTGTGGGGACATCCCAAACATGCAGTGGATGCAAGGAGATCTAAGAATATTTCTGAGCTAGAAGACTTCTGCAAGGAAGAGTGGGAGAAAATTCCAAAAGCAAGAATAAGCACTTAGAAGAAATGCTTCTTACAAGAAACATTTGGAAGCTGTCATTTCTGTCAAAGAGGTGTTACAAAGTACTGACTGGAAGGATGTCCAAACTGCTGCTACTACCATACCTGCCATAATCACTTTTTTCTTATATTTAATTTGTAAACAATGGCACATAAGTAGTAAGTATGTATATAAACTTGCAGAAAGATGTTGAGTTTAACTTTGTACAATGTAGATGTTTCAACACCTTATTTTCTCTTGGGGATCGATTGAAACATACCATTTGACAGGAGTGCCTAAATGTTGGGTGCAACTGTAATGTTAGGGCACTCCCAGAAAAGCACTGAGCTCTGCCCTCCCCTCCCCCCACCCTGCCAATCTCACTTGGGGGAAGCTTTTCCAGCATCCCTATTCAGGTTGAACAAACCAGGCAAGTTGATTTACCTGAAGTGGGAGAATCTGCAGATACCCTGTTGTCAAGCTAATGCTAAAGCCGACTCTTTGAATTGTACTTGGAAGCTTAATGACAGCTAATGCAGTGCCCACAAAATCATTGCTATGTGGCACTAGTGACTCGCACTGCCAGTAGACAGGCTGCTGCATTCTGCACCAGTTGCACTTTCTGGGTAGTCTTCAAAGACAGTAAAGTGCATTGCAGTAGTTAGTTGGAGAGGTAATGAGGCCATGGGTGACTGATGTGGGGCATGATGCTCCAGGAAGGGCTGCAACTGGTGCACCAACCAGAGCCGGTGTTCCCAAGAGTAACTTCAAAGAAGAAAAATAAATTACACAAGCGTAAACAAGAGCCCTAATGTTCAATGAGCTTATTGGATATGTCTGTATAATCTTTCATGCAGCGTTTCGGTGTGCCTACTGTTTTTTTCTGAATCCTGCAAGAAAAACCAGACCACAGGCTCCACGGCTTCCAGATTTCAACATTGAAAAGAAGCCAGTTGCTGAGATGCAGAGCATGACTGAAGCTCTGCAGTTGGAGGAGGAAAAGTTACAACAGACCCAAACAGAAGAAGGTAGGTAGGAAGCCTCAGTTGTTCGACAAAAATAGAATCAGCATACTTGGATCAAATGATTTGAGGGATTTGCATTTTTCTTGCAATGGTAACAACGAAAGATTGCCAATATATATGATACCATATATGTAGCCAAAGACAACAGCAAGTGGACACTGCAGAGAAATCTGTTTTCATCTTGATTTCTTTAGAATAATATCTTGGATCATTTGATAATATATGTAGTCTTGTTTGTTCCTTACAGTTTAGAATTAGAGTTCTCTTTTGGGGATGCTGATTTTTTGGGGGCAAAATATGGCTGCAGGAACATCAACCCTAACCCCAAGCCTTTTCAAATTTTTAAGAAATATTTTTTCTTTGCTATCTGACATTTTCCCCTTAACTCTGGTTTCTTTATAAATCTTGGCTTCTTCTATTAATTAAAAAAGTTATCAATATTAACAATTATATTCACTAATTAAGGGATTTGGGTTATCATGTGGTTACATTTCATAGTTTTTAGTGTGTCATTGGGTTGAGGTGAACTGAAGGTCTAGCTTTTATTCCAAATGAAAAGGTTGAAAAGTTAGTTTTGATGTTTTCCCCAGGACTGGAAAATCTAGTAAAACAGACTTGTTTAAAAATAGGGAGTTCGAAGACAAGTTGTCAAATTTAATTTAACAAAGTTCCTTTAAAGATGTTTTATAGGTTTGAAATATGGTAGGCATCTTGTGTTCAGCTAACAGGAAAATGAAGCACTGTAAACATATCACTTAGGCTGTGACTGTTGATTTCTTCCTTTAAGAGCATACCCTGAGATGAAGGGAAGTTATATGTAGAACACTTTTGTGGGGCGTTAGGCAGAAGAGTTTCTTCAGAATATGCTGGAAAACACAACTGGTGATGACTGGAAGAAATAATGCTGCTGACCAAAAATACTTTTGTAACCTTTTACAATGTTGGTTGATATCTTTTGTATATGGCATAAAGAAGCAATTTTTCAAATTTATTGAATGTCTAATTCAACGTTATGTAAGCTGACATCTATTCATGCAAAGAGGCTGCTCTTTACTCTTTCTCATTGAGGTCCACTCAGAGCCTCAAAAATTAGCATGGAAGATTGCTTGTATTAATAATTTTGTATTAATTTAGAGGAATGTATTGGCACTGAAATCTGATGGGTGGGAATATTCTCAGACAATATATAAATTTCTGTGCTGGAACAGGAGTGATAAAGAATAGTGATGGCTAATAAAGCTTGGATCAAGCTTCTATTGTTGTTAAGGAACAGCAAAATGTATTTCTTTCCCCCAAGCTTCTTGCTTGTTGAGATTCCAATACAATAGCAGCTGGTTAAAGTAATACTTCTTTGCACAAAAAAGTCACAGAACCACTTCAGAAGAACCCTCTGGATGAAGGCGTATAGGTTCTCTTCCAGAACAGTAGTTTCTTTCCTAAAAATCTTCCATTAAGGAATAATCTACTAAAAATATTCAAAGATCCCGAGAGAATCTGTCCAAAGACCTGCAGTGCAATGGTTGAAGCTTGTGAGGCAGGAACTGTGAGGAAAGGGACAGAAGCAGAGAGCTTCAAGGCTGGAAAACGAACAGCTCCACAGGCTCCTACCATCTCTCGTGTCATCCTGTAGCACTTGCCATGCTTGGAACCTGAAGAGTCTCTTAACTTTCTGGAGCAGACTTGGGAGGAGGTCCTGCCTTTTCAATTGGCAGAAGAGAAGCTTTGCAGCTGGGCAAAGGTAAAAGAACAGTGGAGGCATATAGATCAGTATGCTTACGGTATTCCAGTAGAAGAGTGAAATACAGGCAGTGAAATGTGCCTGTAACTGAATGGTTCATAGAGAACTCACACTAAGTCCCAAAACAAACAAATCCTACACAGTGACTTGGCATTTGTATGTGTCATGCCACTGTGTACTACTGGGGACTCTTGGTTGGGATAAATGTGATTCACATGTATATATGATTATCATATATACAGAAAAACTTGCAGTCTTGGAATTACGACACTGCTTGTTACAGATTTCAAAGAAGTAACAATGAAAACAGTTAAATGCAATTACTATACCTTGGAAGCAGGATAAAAAGATAATAGAGATGAACAGATTCTGTTCTTCATTATGTGACCCCTATAAATTATATAGGTCACTGCAATTCCCCCCCCCCCAAAAAAAATTTCTGGCTCCACTAATTTTAAGATATAAACAGCTCTATGCAACCTGAAAATCCCACTCTCTCATCAGATTTTTTTTTCCATCAGTACTTGTGGCTTTTATAATTCCTCTGTGTAAGATTGGACAGGTTTTTTTAAAGAAAGATTTATTCATTATTAGATTTATATCCCACCTTTATTTTGTACAACTCAAGGCAGTGTACATAATGTTTCCCCCTCCCCCAGCAACAACCCTGTGAGCTGGGTTGAGCTGAGAGGCAATGACTGGCCCAGAGTACCCAGCCGGCTTTCATGCCTAAGGTGGGACTTGGACTCAGCATCTCCTGCTTTCTAGGCCAGCTGCCTTCACCACTACACTACACCAAAGGAATGTAACTTACAAGGACATAGGAAGAGCCCTTTTAGATGAAACTGAGGGGGCTTCCTGTGGGGAATGGCAGACTGAGCGGTAGTGCTTTATTAAGCAGCGCCAACGGCGCAGCATTTCTGGGCGCAGGCTGGGTCCCTGCAGCCTGAAGAATTCTCCGGGTAAGGAGAATCCAGGAAATCATCCCTTTTGTTCTCTGGACAGCATTTTCTTGCGGGGTGTGTGTGTTGCGGACAGAGTCCCTGCAATCAATCCGTGATTGAGAATGCTGGAAGGCGCGGATGGCATCAAGTTCGGGGCTGCACCGAAGCCGTAAAATGGACACTAAATCTTGCCACCCCATTTCTAAAACACCATGGTGTTTTTTTATTATTATTTATTACTGAAGAGAGGCCTTTTGCAACAAAGAAATGCGAAGCTCTTGGTGATTTTCATTATTTTTGGAATTTATTAATTTGGAAAGTTGGCCTTTTTAATATTTAAATTCTAATATTGGAATTTAAAGATTTTTGCTGTTTTGTTGCCATTTTCTTAATGTTTTGAGGATTATAAAAGATTTATCTACTTCGTTGAATCTGCGGAGTTGAATTTTGAGCTATCTGCCTCTGCTTTCCTGTGAGAACGGCTCTTGTTTACATCTTTTTTCTCCTGATAACACACTGTGGAGAGACATGGAAGAAATGAAAACGACCTTTAAAGAACTCTACCTTGACATCACCCCAGGGCTGCAACTAGGGGGTGGCAAGTGGGGCATGTGCCCCGGGCGCTGCGCTGGGGGGGGGTGCGCCAAAATGACAAAATAACCCATGGGGGGGCGCGGAATCCATGTTTGCCCCGGGTGACACAGACCCTAGTTCCATCCCTGCATCACCCAAGCCCTGGATTGTCTCCTAGAACTTGTGGAGTCTAAAGCCTACCAACAACTTGAAAAAGAAGACCAGAGTGAAAACTACTTTGAGAGTAGTGCTCCTTCTTTAAAGAAGAAAATGAGGATTAACATTTCTAAGTCAAAAAGCGAAGGGATTAAAATTGGACTGTGGAGAGTTAACTTGATTCCGAAGAAAGAGTTTCGGGCACAAAGGGAGAGATACAGTTAGCTGTGTTCCTGGAAAATTGAGACCAAGAATCAAGGCTGGCTGCTGAATTTGAGACTTGTAAGGGGAACGCTTTGTGTGTAATACTGAGATACGTAAATGCCTTAGTCTATTTTGAAGTCGGATAATTGCTTAAATGTGTTTATCAGGATGGTCTCTTAAAGGTTTAGACTGATGTTCTTGTTTTGGGGATAATGATTTTACCTTGGGTAAAAGGACATTAACCAAGTGTAGATAATTTATTTTTGTTATTTTAGTAGGCAGAGAGGAGTAAAATTTTAGTGAAGTAGGATAATATTTGAGTATTTGTTTATTAGGTGAATAATTATGTTAGAAAAGTTTTCTTATTTTTTTTAAGAGGGAGAGAGAGTTTGTTTTAGAGGAGAATGTCACACAGAGATGGAAATGCTTTATAGAAATGTTTATCTTAGCTTAAATTAGAGTAAGAGATTGATAATCAGTTATATATATCTTTGTTGTAGAAAGTCGGAAGCCACCATGTAATAGTCTTTTCTGTATTTTTGCACTTTTTTAGTTTTCTTTTTTCTTGTAGTATTCTTTGTTTCATTCTTGTTAGTTTTTATGTATTTTATGTATATGTTGAAAGAATTAATAAAGCTTGACATTCAGTAGATGAGACTGAGGGAGCATCTGACGCACAAGCAAGCCATAAAGGAAACACTCCTTTCTTGCTGTTAACTTTTCAGTAAGTAATGTTCAGCAGCAGGTCTAATTTGGTCATAATACTAAGCTATAACATGCATGTTTGTTTTTTTAGCCTAGTCTGATAAGCAAACCAATCCATAGAAGACAGTGATTTCTTTCAGGGCAAGAAAGCACACTTTGAAACCATGATTTACAAATCCTTGTTTGCAAATCCTGACTTGGGATGTCTCTACCCAGAAGTAATCCTTACTTGTTTTTGTGTTCTTCCCAGAGTAGGGAATTGGTGTATTAGTAGAAGAGATGAAGGAAAATGAAACCAGGAATTGGCAGAAGAATCCAGTGATTATTCCGCAAGATTGTCTTTGACTTATTGGGGGACCACCATTAAAACAAATCCTAGGTTAGCATGATATGTGAATGTCTATGGCTGCTTCTGAAAATAAAGTTGCCATTTAACTGTAGTGGCTGATAACCGTCTATATAGCTTTGTTTGGTGACTTTTTCAACCTCTCTGGGTTCTTCCACCTGTTTATGTTCACTGCACACACAAAAATATTACTACGTTAAGTCACTTATCTAGAACATTCTTACTGTTCTTTTGTACCTAAAATCTTACATGGAAAAGAGCTTCCTGTACTGAAAGATGCCATTTTTTAAAAAGGGAATTGTTAAGGGAAATCAGAGGCCAATTAGTTTAACATCTATCCCAGACAAAATGGTTGAAAGTGTTACAGCATTATTACAGAGAAGCAAACATATACACGAATGAGCCTTGTTGAAAAGCAACTAACATGGCTTTGCAGAACATAAATCTTGTGAACCTTCTAGACTTTTTTGAGGGAGTCAAAAAGCAGGTAGACAAGACTTCACTAGCAGTTACTCTGTACTTCGATTTTCCAAACGCTTTTGACAAATCCCTCACTAAAGATTGAGCTAACCAAGCTGCCATGGACAGTGCCTTCATGGATTGGCAGTTGGATCAAAAACAGGAAATGTAGAAATAAATTGACAATTCTCACATTGGCAAGTTGAGCAAAGTGGGGTTCCCTAGGAACTGTATTTGTATATACGTAAATGATCTGGAGTTAGGACTGAGCTGGAAAAGTGGCCGTGTTTGATGATGATATGAAACTGTTCAGGCTGGGTGGTAAAATCAATAAGGGATTGTGAAAAGCTCCAAAAGAATTTTGCCAAATTGGGTGTGTAGGTTTCAGAATGGCAAATGCAGTTGAATGTAAGCACATATAAAATGATGCATATTGACACAAGAGATTTAGACTTCGCATATATCTTATTGGGGTGGGAGTTGGCAGTCACTAACCAAGAAGGGATGGTATCTTGGAGTCCTGGAGGGCAGCTCAATGAAAATGTCAACTGCTGTAAATTACAGCTGCTGTAAATAAGGCAAATTACACGTTGGGTGTCATTAGGGAGGGAATTGTACGGGCCTAATGCCCTTGCACAATACTGTGGTGAGACCGTGCTTGGAGTATTGTGTACAGTTCTGGTCACACCACCTTTTTAAAAGGGTGTTTTAGAATTAGAAGAAGTGCAAGAAAGAGCAACCAGAACGATTCCTCATAAAATACTATAGTTTAGAGTCTTTAGCTTGGAATGAAGGAGGGTAAGAAAAGACATGATAGAGGTACAGTCAGGACCAGAAATATTGGAACAAGGATAACTGTTTTGGCAGTTGGCCTCTGTACACCACCACATTGAAGTTGAAAGGAAACACACCCAGATGGGAGCGAAGTCAGGACTTTCAGCTGTAATTCAAGGGGTTTGACAAAAGTGGGGCACTAACCATTCAGGAAGTACAGCCAGTGGCATACACACACCCCCATCGTTGGTGGCTCATAAGTAATGGAACGAATGGCTGACAAGCAGCTGCATGGCCAGGTGTGGCCTGTTTCCTGGGTACCCCATGACCAATCAAGCAGATAAAAGACCTGGAGGTGGTTCTGAGTGTTACATTTGCATTTGGTAGCTGTTCACTGGAACTCCCAACATGAGGTCCAAAGAGGTGTCCATGCGAGTGAAGGAGGCCATCATTAGGCCGAGGAACCAAAATAAACCCATCAGAGAGATAGCAAAAACATTGGGAGTGGCCAATACAACAGTTTGGAACATCCTGAAAAAGAAGGAATTAACTGGCAAGCTCAGCAACAGCAAAAGTCCTGGAAGACCATAGAAGACAACTAAAGTGGATGACTGCAGAATTCTGCTCATGGTGAAGAGGAACCCTTTTACAACATCTAGCCAGGTCAAGAACGCTCTTGAGGAGGTAGGCATGTCATTGTCAACATCTACAGTCAAGAGACAGCTTTATGAATGTAAATAACAGAGGCTTCACAACAAGGTGCAAACCACTGGTAACGCTCAAGAACAGAAAGGCCAGATTAGGCTTTGCCAGCAAGCATCTAAAAAAGCCTGCCCAGTTCTGGAATAAGATTCTTTGGACTGATGAAACCAAGAGTAACTTGCACGATGGGAAGAGAAAAGTATGGAGAAGGAAAGGAACAGCTCATGATCCAAAGCATACCACATCATCTGTCAAACATGGTGGAGGCAGTGTTATGGCATGCGCATGTATGGCTGCCAATGGAACCGGGTCACTGGTGTTTATTGATGACCTGACTACTGATAAAAGCAGCAGGATGAATTCTGAAGTGTACAGGGCTATACTTTCTGCTCAGATTCAGCCAAATGCTGCCAAACTGATAGGACGCCGCTTCATATTGCAGATGGATAATGACCCAAAACATACAGCAAAAGCTACCCAAGAGTTTCTCAAGGCAAAGAAGTGGGATGTTCTTCAATGGCCAAGTCAGTCACCTGATCACAACCCAATAGAGCATGCTTTTCACTTACTGAAGACAAGACTGAAGGCAGAAAGACCCACAAACAAGCAGCAGCTGAAGGCAGCTGCAGTAAAGGGCTGGCAAAGCACCTTGAGGGAGGAAAGTCAGCATTTGGTCATGTTCACAGGTTCCAGACTTCAGGCAGTCATTGACTGCAAAGGATTTTCATCCAGGTATTAAAGGCGATCCTTATGTTAGTAATGATCTTGGTTTGTTCCATTACTTATGATGAGCCACCAATGATGGGTGTGTGTGTATGCCACTGGCTGTACTTCCTGAATGGTTAGTGCCCCACTTTTGTCAAACCCCTTGAATTACAGCTGAAAGTTCTGACTTCGCTCCCATCTGGGTGTGTTTCCTTTCAACTTCAATGTGGTGGTGTACAGAGCCCCTTCATGGATCACTGCCTTGTCGTGGCGAAGGGGCTTGCGTAACTCAATGAAGTCAGGTCAAGAAGAACAGGTCATGACGGAGAGTTCTGACAAAACGTGGTCCAAAACTGGAGGAGGGAATGGCAAACCACTCCAGTATCCTTGCCAAGAAAACCCATGGGCAGTATCAAAAGGCTAAAAGATATGACGCCGGAAGATGAGCCCCTCAGGTCAGAAGGTGTCCAAAATGCTACTGGGGAAGAGCGGAGGGCAATTCCGAGTAGCTCCAGAAAGAGTGAAACGGCTGGGCCAAAGCCAAAAGGACGCTCAGTTGTGGATGTGTCTGGAAGTGGAAGGAAAGTCTGATGCTGTAAAGAGCAATATTGCATAGGAACCTGGAATGTAAGATCTATGAATCAAGGTAAGCTGGATGTGGTCAAACATGAGATGACAAGATTGAACATCGACATCTTGGGAATCAGCAAACTAAAATGGACAGGAATGGGTGAATTTAATTCAGGAGACCATTATATATACTACTGTGGGCAAGAATCCCTTAGAAGAAATGGAGTAGCTCTCATAGTCAATAAAAGAGTGGGAAAGGCAGTACTGGGGTACAACCTCAGAAACGACAGAATGCTTTCAGTTCGAATCCAAGGCAAACCATTCAACATCACAGTGATCCAAGTCTATGCCCCAACCACTGATGCCGAAGAAGCTGAAGTTGACCGGTTCTATGAAGACCTACAACACCTTCTAGAACTAACACCAAAAAAAAGATGTCCTTTTCATCATAGGGGACTGGAATGCTAAAGTAGGAAGTCAAAAAATAACCGGAATAACAGGCAAGTTCGGCCTCGGAGTACAAAATGAAGCAGGGCAAAGGCTAATAGAGTTTTGTCAAGAGAACACGCTGGTCATAGCAAACACTCTTTTCCAACAACACAAGAGACGACTCTACACATGGACATCACCAGATGGTCAATACCGAAATCAGATTGATTATATACTTTGCAGCCAAAGATGGAGAAGCTCTATACAATCAGCAAAAACAAGACCTGGAGCTGACTGTGGCTCAGATCATGAGCTTCTTATCGCAAAATTTAGGCTTAAATTGAAGAACGTAGAGAAAACCACTACACCACTCAGGTATGACCTAAATCATATCCCTTATGAATATACAGTGGAGGTGAGGAATAGATTTAAAGGATTAGATCTGGTAGACAGAGTGCCTGAAGAACTATGGATGGAGGTTCGTAACATTGTACAGGAGGCAGCAACTAAAACCATCCCAAAGAAAAAGAAATGCAAGAAAGCAAAGTGGCTGACTGATGAGGCTTTAC
Source organism: Charina bottae (assembly GCA_023362775.1). NCBI lineage: Eukaryota > Metazoa > Chordata > Lepidosauria > Squamata > Charinaidae > Charina > Charina bottae. Next base: position 246,710,798 of record JALMGJ010000001.1, on the reverse strand, counting down.
AAATAGCTGAGGAAAGAAGGGAAGCAAAAGGCAAGGGAGAAAGGGAAAGATATAAACAACTGAATGCAGAATTCCAGAGAATAGCAAGGAGAGATAAGAAGGCCGCCTTAAATGAACAATGCAAAGAAATCGAGGAAAACAATAGAATGGGGAAGACTAGAGATCTCTTCAAGAAAATCGGAGATATCAAGGGAACGTTCTGTGCAAAGATGGGCATGATAAAGGACAAAAAAGGCAGGGACCTAACAGAAGCAGAAGAGATTAAGAAGAGGTGGCAAGAATACACAGAAGAACTATACAAGGAAGATCTCAATATCCCTGATAAATACGATGGTGTGGTCACTGACCTTGAGCCGGACATCCTAGAGAGTGAAGTCAAGTGGGCCTTAGGAAGCATTACTAACAACAAAGCTAGCGGAGAAGACAGTATCCCAGCTGAGCTATTTAAAATCCTAAAAGATGATGCTGTTAAAGTGCTGCACTCAATATGCCAACAAATTTGGAAAACTCAACAGTGGCCACAGGATTGGAAAAGGTCAGTTTACGTTCCAATTCCAAAGAAAGGCAATGCCAAAGAATGTTCAAACTACCGTACAATTGCGCTCATTTCACATGCTAGCAAGGTTATGCTCAAAATCCTACAAGCTAGGCTTCAGCAGTATGTGAACCGAGAACTACCAGAAGTGCAAGCTGGGTTTCGAAGAGGCAGAGGAACTACAGATCAGATTGCCAACATTCGCTGGATCATGGAAAAAGCAAGAGAGTTCCAGAAAAACATCTACTTCTGCTTCATTGACTACGCTAAAGCCTTTGATTGTGTGGATCACAACAAACTGTGGCAAAGTCTTAAAGAGATGGGAGTACCAGACCACCTTACCTGTCTCCTGAGAAACCTGTATGCGGGTCAAGAAGCAACAGTTAGAACCAGACTTGGAACAACCGACTGGTTCAAAATTGGGAAAGGAGTACGACAAGGCTGTATATTATCACCCTGCTTATTTAACTTATATGCAGAGTACATCATGGGAAATGCCGGGCTGGATGAATCACAAGCCGGAGTTAAGATTGCCGGGAGAAATATCAACAACCTCAGATATGCAGACGATACCACCCTAATGGCAGAAAGTGAAGAGGAACTAAAGAGCCTCTTGATGAGGGTGAAAGAGGAGAGTGCAAAAGCTGGCTTGAAACTCAACATTAAAAAAACCCAGATCATGGCATCTGGTCCCATCACTTCCTGGCAAATAGAAGGGGAAGAAATGGAAGCAGTGACAGATTTTATTTTCTTGGGCTCCAAGATCACTGCAGACGGTGACTGCAGCCATGAAATTAAAAGACACTTGCTCCTTGGGAGGAAAGCTATGGCAAACCTAGACAGCATATTAAAAAGCAGAGACACCACCTTGCCGACAAAGGTCCGTATAGTTAAAGCTATGGTTTTTCCAGTAGTAATGTATGGCTGTGAGAGTTGGACCATAAGGAAGGCTGAGCGCCAAAGAATTGATGCTTTCGAACTGTGGTGCTGGAGAAGACTCTTGAGAGTCCCTTGGACTGCAAGGAGGTCAAACCAGTCAATCCTAAAGGAAATCAACCCTGACTGCTCATTGGAAGGACAGATGCTGAAGCTGAAGCTCAAATACTTTGGCCACCTAATGCGAAGAGAGGACTCACTGGAAAAGATGATGCTGGGAAAGACTGAAGGCAAAAGGAGAAGGGGGCGGCAGAGGATGAGATGGTTAGATAGCATCACCGATGTAATGAACATGAATTTGAGTAAACTCCGAGAGACAGTGGAGGACAGGAAGGCCTGGCGTGCTATGGTTCATGAGGTCACGAAGAGTCAGACACGACTAAACGACTGAACAACAACAACAGAGGCCAACTGCCAAAACAGTTATCCTTGTTCCAATATTTCTGCTCCTAGTAAAGGTAAAGGTTCCTCCCGCACATTTGTGCAGTCGTGTCCGACTCTAGGGGCCGGTGCTCATCTCCGTTTGTTAGCCGAAGAGCCAGCATTGTCCGAAGATACTTCCACGGTCATGTGGCTGGCATGACGCACACGGAACGCTGTTACCATCCCACCGAAGTGCTACCTATTCATCTCCTTGCATTTGCATGCTTTCGAATTGCTAGGTTGGCAAGAGCTGGGGCGAGTGCGGGAGCTCACTCCGTCACACGGGGCTAGGGATTCGAACCTCCAAACTTGTGATCTTTCGATCGACAAGCCTGGCATCTTACCCGCTGAGCCAGCACACCCCATATTTCTGCTCCTGACTGTATGTAAAATCATGCACGGCATGGATAGAATGTGCTTCTCCCTCTTTACAATGTTGGAATTCAAGTTTACATGAATGCCCTGAATGATCAGAGAGAATACTTTTCCACACAGTACATAATTAAACTGGAATTCACTGCCAGTTGTTGTAGAAATTGCAATGTGGATGCTTTGAAAAGGAACTAGATGGATTTGTGGGCAGGCTGTGACCGGCTACTGCAATTGATGGCTGTTAACTACCTCCTGAATCAGAGGCAACATGCCTTTATATACTGTTTCCTGGGAAGCACTAGTGGAAGCGGTTATTGCCCTTCCCTCCACTGGTGATGAGCTTCTCAAACACCTCCAATAGGCATAGGACGGGTCTGCGCCCTCCTGACCTAGTGCAGATAATATTTTGCCCATTGAACGAATAAACCTTCCCATTCCCTTGGTTTCCTCCTGCTAATTCTGCAGAGACTATAATTACCCAGCCTGTGATGGAATGTCGCCTTTGTATGTTCAGCTGCAGGGAGCGGCACCTGCAGCCGGGCATTAAAGACTCCTGGAGAATTTCAATACAACAGAACCTCAATTTGGCTGATGCTGTACTCTGTCGTTTAATTAGCATAATTTGTCCAGCCCTGCTCGGGAAGACTTCGCCAGAGGATTAGTCCTGCAGGAGAAAATGGGAAGTATCTTTCTCCCACACTAGGCCAGGCTGGAGGACTCTGAAGAGGATACAAACGCTTCATAGGCAGCTGAAAGCAGCAAAAGGTTACACCAGCCAGCTTGGCAGCTGCTTTTCTTTTATTGTTGCCATTACATCTAAAGACAATAAAAACCAGATTTCTGTCCTTTGGTTTTAACTTTTTTTTTAAAACTCTCCTCTGCAGTTTCTTTTCTAAGCCTCAGTTACAGTATCACTAACACAATTATATTGTGGCCAGTAAATAACACTTTAGAAAACCCCACTGCTTTGAAAAATAATTTTCAGTTTGCTTCCTTGGGGAAAAAAAACTTAAACATCATCACATAATTTAGGCTGCTTGGTGTTATATGAGGCTTTTATGTTATGATGATGATGTTCAATCTATGTTGATAGTGTGATCGTTATTGATATGTCTAATACTTTTTCATTTAGTGTACAGGTAGTCCTCGAGTTATGACGGTAATTGGGACCGGAATTTCCATCTCTAAGCGATGCAGTTGTAAAGCGCGACGTCATGTGACCGAATTGCTTAGTAATGGCACTCTTGGTACTCCCCGTTGCCGTCATTAACTGAATCCCACTGGTCATTAGCTGAGGACCCACCCCAATCCAAGCCATTCAGGGCTTGGTCCCTCCCAGCCCTGAGCCTCGGTAAGGTAAGGGACTGCCTCCTCTTCAACTCCCCACCTGCCCGCCCCATCTCTGCCCTTTTGGCTGCCTTGCACTCCACCACCTCTCTTGGCCTTGCCGCCCTGCACTTGCTGGCCCTGCCACCCCAGCTGACCTTTGCTGTCTTCCTCCCGCTGCTGACGAGGCCGCACCAGGCCTTCTTCCCGAGGCTGCTTGTGCCAGTCGTTCTCCGAATCGCACGTGCCATTCTCGCAATGCTTCAGAAAGCATTCGGAAAGCTTCTGAGGCCTTCCAAAGCATCACAAGAATGGCCCGTGCAATTTGTAGAACGATGGGTGCGGCCTTCTCATGAGGTTTTTGAAGGCCTCAGAAGTCTTCTGAAGCATCGCGAGAATGGCCCGAACAGCCTTGGGAAGAAGGCCTGGTTCAGCCAGCAGCTGCCTTGCATAGGGCTAAGCCGGGCGTTCCTTGTCAGCAGTGGGAGGAAGGTGGTGAAGGTCAGCTGGGCGTGGCAGGGCCCTGCGGAGCGCAGGGCAGTGGGGGTGGCTTTGAGCTGTGGCCCTGGGGTGGCTGGCCAAAGCGTGGGGCTCGAGGTGGCACTCCATGGCGGTGGTGGTGTTGCTGGGGCTGAAGTAGAAGCCCAGTGGCGGCTGGCTGAGAGTGCTGAAGGCCCCGGGCCTCTACTTTAGCCCCAGCATCACCGCGGCCGCTGAGGAGCCAAAAGGACAGAGATGGGGAGATAGGTGTGTGGGGGGAGTTGAAGCACCCCTCCAGTCTGGTTGTAAGTGTGGGTGGGCTGCCATGTGCCCAAATTTCGACCATGTAACACTGGAGGCGCTGCAACAGCCATAACTTCGGGGACCAGGTGTAACTACCATTTGTTCAGTGCTGCCATAACTTTGAACAGTTGCTGAATGAATGGTTGTAACTCGAGGACTACCTATAGTCCCAAGCCGGCTGGGTGACTATGGGCCAGTCACTCTCTCGCAGCCCAACTCACCTCACAGGGTGGTTGTTGTGGGAAAAATAGGAGGAGGAAGAAGTATGAGGTATGTTCGCCGCCTTGAGTTATTTATGAAAACAGGCTGGATAGAAAATAAATAAATAAGTAAATAAGTAAGTAAATAAATAAAATTATAGCTATTGCACATTGTGCTGTAAACTGCTTGGAGTTGTATGATTGAAGTGGCATAGAGGCATTTGCAATGAATATATAAATAAATACATTTTGTGTAATTAAAATGTGTGTCTTGTAGGTCTCTCAGAAGAAGCTCCCCCATTGACTGAGACAGACCAGGAAAATAGCAAGGTTTTAACAGTCAAACAAGGTGATGAGATAGTTGAATCTGCAGAGAGAGAGCAACCAGCACAAGAAACAGAACCAGCACCTGCAACCTCCCTCCCTCCTCCAGATGACCAAAGAGAAGAACCTTCTGAGGGAGAATAAGTGCCTCATTGTTTTTAGCTACATATGTTATTTTTTAGATGTTACTTTTCCAAGGACTGATTTTGAGCTTAGACTGCCACTCCACTGAATGTTAAAAGCTGTGCAGATTGTATTGCAATAGTGTGTGTGGGGGTGAGTGGGTGAGCTAAAGCATTTCAGTCTGGGCTAGTTAGTTGAAGTCTAACTCAGTGATTTTTTTTTGGCATACTTATAAAGAAACGTAAACATGCTTAATGGGGTATTTTCCATATAAGTGATCAGAACTATAGTATTATTTGGTCTTTGAGCAAAAGTGCTGTAAATGACTAAAAGGATGTGTAATTTTTGCTTTAGTAAATTTTGGGGTTTTTTTTTCCTGAAAATATTTAGCTATTAAACTGAACTAAGTTAATTTAAATATCCAGATGTTTACAGGAGAAAGGGTGCTTGGATATTTACTGTACCATAAGCAGTACATTTGTGTCATTGCAGCTTAAAACTTTGCCACTCTTCATATTTCTCCTTGAAAGAATGCAGTTCAAGAGGGCAGACTAGAATATGATGTCCCCTGTTGGGGGCTCCGGGCACAGCAGATGAGCTGAAGGCAGCATGTGAAATAGAAAGCTAGTTTGTGTTTACATGAAGCGTAGGAATTTCAGCAATTGATTGTACTTGAATACTGAGCATTATTTATACTTGTACAATAATGATGAGAAGTGAATTTTGTGTATTTTGTTAAAAGCAAATAAAGACTATATAGCAGTAAAGGCTTGTTTGAAGCATATTCTCATAAATGACTTAAATTGGATCTCTCATTTCTCATTTCATTACATATTTATTCTTGAATGTAAAACTAGTATATGAAAATGTTAATAGAACAGAGTCACTCCACATTCTTGTATGTACTATTATTATCAGGTAATTATTAGATTCCTCAAGGTCAAAAGAACTCCAGATTACATCACAATACCACCTCGTTCGCCACCACAGGTTATGCCCAACTAGCATCCAAACCAGAGTGGATACAAACAACTATCTGTGAAGAAACCTGCAATTTCATCTGGCATTCCTGCACATGGTTTACCCTATCCAACCTTTTTAAAAGGGACTGCGTAATTCTGAACAGGGCCACCAGGAGATAATCTGTGGAGGCAGTAAATGCTGAGAAGATTTGCTGCATCACTACCATTGTATAGGCTTTTTTCACCACTGCTTTTAATTTTTTTAAATGCTTTTTTAAAAAAAAATTTTTTTTTTAATTTTTAATTTTATTTTTTTTTAATTTTTTAATTTTTTTTTTAAATGCTTTTACGAGTATTTAGTCACACCCATTTTTGGTTTTCCCCTACTGTCACTAGGGGCCTTTTCACTCGCTTTATCTCCCTCAGCTCTTCAGTAAACCTTTGGGGTTGGAGACTGGGAGGAGACCTTGCTAGTGCAATCTTTGGTTGCCTCCATGTTTCAAAGATTAACCAAGGAAATCCCCAAGATTTGGGGATTTGGAAACCTGGATCCATTAGGTTTCTGGGGCGGACTATTCTAATTGGTACTGTGCTATTGCAGAGTGGGCTCCACTGGACCCTTCCTCCAGGTTATTAAAGATGAAGTCACCCAAGATTAAAAACCTCAGGAACTCCAAACCCTAATCCAGGAGCTTGTGGAGGGCCATTGCTGGGCAGATTGGTAGTCAGTACTTCAGTAGTCCTAGCTTGTCTGGGTAGTCCAATTCCATGCACAGTTGCTCACATCCAGTCACCCACAGAGCAGTGTTCCTTGTCACTCGGAGTCTCCTACACAATTGCAGTGACTTCTCTTCCTTGACCTTGATGTTGTACTGCTGTGGACCTGAAACTTAGCTGGGTAGCTTTCCAACAGGGTTATGTTCCCCATCACTGCTCAGCCAGGTCTCAGTAATACACACCAGGTCCACACACACACCCCCATCACCATGTCATGGATGGATGTGGCCTTATTGTGCAATAACAAGGTAGCGTTTACCAACAGCACTCGGAAACTAGGGCTGCCTAAAGTTCAGCAAGCTGGGTCCAGGACAGGGCCCTGTGGTGTATCTTGTAATGTCCTCTCCAGGAGATTTGACTTCCCCCACCCCCACCCCCCAAATAAAATTTGAATTATTCTGAATAACCAATCAAAGAGAAATCTATCTTCTGAATAACTTCTCCATTAGTAAACACTTTCAATATAAAAGTAGGTTTTCCTTAAAAATGTTGCTATATTTAGGCCAGGGTTAGGCAGAAAATAGATTGGGGTCTGTTGGCAGATTCCAGGGTGAGTTGCCATAGATCAACACAGGGTTCTAATTCACAGGTATTTAATGATAGCACTCTATATCAATAAAACAGATGAGGCTCTGATAAAATTCAGTGGTAAAGTTATGCAAACTTTCAGAAAATCTGAAAGGACAAATACTTCATAATCTGCTAAACCCTGCTTTAGGAAAATTGTAGTATTTATTTGTCTACTCACAAGATTCTAGGTGGCTTTATATGCAGTCTGTATACCTTTGAAGCTTGTTTATTCCATCTTGCCCAATCTATCAGCTATTTGTCCCCTCACTTCTGGCCTGCTCACTGCTGTGTTTTGCTCTCTGGAGTCGATTAGGATAAAATCAGACCTTGTTCCATATTAGTGCCATTAGAAACCTCGTTTAGAATTGTTCTGCTCAGAACAAGCTGCATCAGCTTTGTGTTTGATAATTCTGCTTAGCATAAAACACCAGAAGGCGCATCAGATGTTTTAAAAGTTTCATGTATTCACCGAAACCCAAACCCATTGGGTGGGTAGAAACCATGGAAAGAAGAGCACAGCGTAATTGGCTTAGTAAAAACGATTTTTAAACTATCCCCATAAAATGAAGTAGAGAAAGTGATTTTCTCAGCTTGTATGATCTCTAAAGAGGGATTGGGTCACTTAAATATTCTGTACATCTGTTGAAGCTAAATATGTACCAGTAACAGGAGGAGGAGTAATTCTGTAAGCAGCAAAAGAATCTCTCCAAGTGGCATGATATCTGCATCTCCATTCCTTCCTGTTCTGTGAGTAGCAAAGAGTCTGTCTCAGAAATTTTAATCCACAGAATTCTTTCCTATATTTTCTTTTCTTTTGTCAAATGAAATCCTACTTAATTAATTATAAATTAATTAATTCCTTTAGTCCATAGGACACCTTGCTATGTTCTGTTTTCATTTGTCAAATGAAATGTGCAATATAATAATAATGCTGAAAAAAGTAAAGCAGTTGAAGCCTCCCTACCCCTGAAGGAACATAAAAGACAATGTAAAAAGAGGCAAACCAAAGGATGTTTGATGTAGTGTGCGTGGATAATTCCAACTATTCATAAAGTTAAAGGCTGGTCCAGCGTGACCCATGCAGAAAACAGGACTGTAATCATAAAAGCAATATTATTAGTGATTGATTAATTAAGTGCCAATCAAGTTGGAATCAACTCTTAGCAGCCTACATAAATAGATTTTCTCCATGATGATCTGTCCCTAACCTGGTCCTTCAGGTCTTCCAATGTTGCACTCATCACCGCTGTCCATCCACCTTGCTGCTAGTTGTTTTGTACTTCCCTTTCCACCTTTCCAATTATTATAGACTTCTCAAGAGAACTAAGTTTTCACATAATGTGTCCAAGGTATGATAATTTGAGTCTGGTCATTTGTGCCTTGAGTGAGAACTCTGGGTTGATTTGATTGATAATCCATTTATTTGTTTCCTTAGCTATCCATGGTATTCTTAGGAGTCTTCTCCAACACCAACATTCAAAAACGTCAATACTCTTCTAGTCTGTGACATATTTCTTGATTGCTGGTTCTTTTGTTGTTGATAGTTGATCCTAAAAGGCAGAAGCTACCCGCCACTTCAGTATCTTCATTGTCAGTTCTCAGGTTGGTTGTTGTATCTGTTGTCATTAATTTAGTCCTCTTTATATTTATTCTTAGTGCCATTTTTTCACTATACACCTTAACTTTCATTACTAAAGTTTGCAAATCATTTGCACTTTTAGCTATCAGAGTAGTCTCATCAGCACAGCAGGGGTCATTGAAGTTTCCAGTTTTTAAAACACGTTCATCTCCATCCAATCCAGCTTCCCTCAATATATATTCAACATATATAAATAAGGGGAAAGTATACAGTTGAATAAATAAGGGGAAAGTATACAGCCTTGGACTGCAAGAAGATCAAACCAGTCCATACTCCAGGAAATAAAGCCGGACTGCTCACTTGAGGGAATGATATTAAAGGCAAAACTGAAGTACTTTGGCCACATAATGAGAAGACAGGATACCCTGGAGAAGATGCTGATGCTGGGGAAAGTGGAAGGCAAAAGGAAGAGGGGCCAACCAAGGGCAAGATGGATGGATGATATTCTGGAGGTGATGGACTCGACCGTAGGGGAGCTGGGGGTGGTGACAGCTGACAGGAAGCTCTGGCGTGGGCTGGTCCATGAAGTCATGAAGAGTCGGAAGCGACTGAACGAATAAACAACAATACAGCCTTGGCTCACTTCTTTGCCAATCTGGAGCCAGTCTGTTTCACCATGTTCTGTCTGTACTGTGGCTTCCTGACCTGTGTATAGATTTTGCATGAGGACAATGAGATGTTCTGGGATTCCCATTTTTCTCAGCACATTCCAAGGCTTGGTACGATCAACACAATCAACACCTTTTCTATAATCAGTGCAGCATATACTGACTTCAATACTACGAGTAGCCTACCCCAAACTTGCATTAAAAGAGGCTGACAGTTCTTTGAAAAGCAACCTTGGTTGAATCGGGGGAGAGTATAGGAACAGCAGCTTCCTATATTTGTGTTGAAAGCTCTTTTCATGACTTCTCTGAGCAGGCCTCTCGAGTACAACATTTTCCTTTGTGTGGACAAGAAATACCATCATTCCCATTCTATATTTGGCTATGCAAAATTGGAGTGATATTTGCAACACCTTGGGAAAGGCACCATATTGATATTTGCTGAGCACCTGGGGAAGAAACAAGATGCTTACTTCCATAGTGAAAAATGTATGTACATTTCCCTCTAAATCAGGGCTTTCCAAACTTTTGCCGTCGGCGACACACCAACGGCCAGCTCGCAAAACCCCGGAAGTGCCGGTGGTGGCGCTTCTGGGTTGCCATCGCCGCCACACTTTTGGGTTTTTGCGCGCCATGGCAGCGGTGTCGGCGTCCTGGAACCCGGAAGCGCTGATGGCCCGCCGCTGCCGCGTGCGGCGGCGGCGCGCCATCAGCGCTTCCAGGTTGTCACGCGACACACTTGGGACCCCCAGGCGACACAGTACTGTGTCACGACACACAGTTTGGAAAGCCCTGCTCTAAATCATATTGATTCCCTTTTTAATATATGTCAATAGATATTTTAAGTCATGTCATATTGTATATGATTCTAAGTAAAATTTGGCAGTGTACAACTATATTTTCATTTCTGTCTCATGATTGTTTTCAAGCAGATGGACATCATCCAGCCAAAGTTTAGCAAAAATGAATTACATTTCAATATAATGTCACATTCATGCTACTCCCATTAAAATCAATTTTACTTAAAATGGTTTATCTTTAAAGTGGAACATTATTATATTTGAAAGCAGACCTTCCTTTATAGTTACAGTGCAGTGAAAATGTTGGCGCTATTATAAAAGCCTTACACTAAGCAGAAGTTTGTTCCATGCTGGTTTATTTTTGGACAAGCTGTAGAAGAACACCGAGATGAGATTTCATGTTAAAGATATAATGCTACTTGATACCTCAGAGCCTGTCCTGCTGTCATGCTAACTACCAGTTTAATAATGCTTCCATAGCTTGTGGGTGTTTCTGGTACACAGAAAGAGAGGGTTCCTTCAGTCAACACAGAAACAAGCAAAGCCACAGAATACACAAATAAACCATGCTTAGCACATTATACATAGGCAGATCTGTAACTGACCTAGTTAAGTGTGTTGTGTGAACCAGACAGGTGATTCTCTTTTTGATTCACCCTACCCTGTGACCATCTATAGTCAAATTTCTTTTCCTTTTTCTCCATTTCCTCCTCCCTCAACCTGCTGGCTTTCAGCTGTGTTACAACTCCAATTCTCAGATTTCCATGCTGGCTGAGAATTTGGGGAGTTATAGTGTAAATGTCCCTGAAAGACATCACATGGGCCAGAATAAGCAAATGTGCTGCCATAGTTGTGTGTCATGGTTTGTGAACATGAATAGATGAGCTAGTTACAATGGGTGATACCAACAGTTGTTGATCTATAATTGGCATGATGCCCTGCTTTTAATTCCCACACGCTATCACTTGAAATATATTGGAGCTTATTGCACCTGGAATGCTGTTTATACTGTATGTAGCAACTTCTAATGATGGGGCAGATCAGTACTATTCAGGTCCATCAGATTGGTATATGTTCACTCATAAATCAGCTCTACTGTTTCTGCCACTTTAACTCATTGGAACATTAGAATCCATGCTAATGGTTTCCACACTCACACAGCTCATCATACAGAGAAATCTTTGCCTCATCAAGTGGTTGCCGCACCTCCAATTACATGGGCAAGCCAGAACTGAGTATGGGATGTCAACATATTATCTAAATGTAGGGTTTGGCCTCAGCGGTTAAAGAAAGGAAACAAAGCATGGGATGTTTGAGATGTTCTGCTAGTGACGAAAATCATTGGAATCATAGTGGTACTTTGAGCAAACATCCTTTGAATGACATGACAAGTTCAATGGCATTGCAACTCAGGTCTTCATCTGTAGTCCTCCTTATACTGATTATGTGAGGCATCTCATAATCATAGCAAAGTATTTTAAGCTGTATGCACCACTACAATAGCAGGAGGTATGATCTCCACCAACAATCCATGAATGCTGCTGCTCTGGAACATTTTCCAGGAAGAAAGGAATGAGTGGCAGAAACTGAGAGAAAGCAGGGCAGAGAAGGAAGGACAACAGCAAAGAAAGTTGAAATCAGAAAAAAAAGAGGGAGGCTAAATGGAGGCCTCTTGAAAAGCATGGTATAAAGAAGCTTTTGCCTCTCATCAAATGTATAAGAAAAGGTAAAGGTTTTCCCCTGCACACTCGTGTCCGACTCTAGGGGGCGGTGCTCATCTCTGTTTCTTAGCTGAAGAGCCAGCACTGTCCGAAGATGCTTCCGTGGTCATGTGGCCGGCATGACACGTGCGGAACGCCGTTACCATCCCACCGAAGTGGTACCTATTCATCTCCTTGCATTTGCATGCTTTCGAATTGCTAGGTTGGCAAGAGCTGGGGCGAGTGTGGGAGCTTACTCCGTCATGCGGCGCTCGGGTCTCGAACTGCTGACCTTCCGATTGACAAGCCTGGCATCTTAACCACTGAGCCATCGCTCCCCCTCATCAAATGTACGAACGTCTGCTATTATTGTGGTAGACTTCTTGCACATTGGAACTCTCCATTCCTCTCCTCCTACCAGTACCTCCGGTATCCCCTCGACCTCACTGGAGCAGTTCTGGGAAGCTCAAGAGGCAGAGAATCTCTTCTGCTACAGATGTACACCACTGGATGCAACACTGGAGGATTACAGCTCAAAGGAAACAGAATTCTTGTTTTGCAATTCTCTCCCTCTCTCTCATTAACCTCAAGAACACATAACTTAGTTCCCATTGCGCTTTTTTCTTGCCAAAGGGACAAGTTGAATCAAGCTGCATGTTAGAATTGTTATCCAATAATAACAATTGTGAAATGCTATTTAGAACATCCATTCTGGGAGAGAGAGCCTTTGCCTCTACTATGAACAAAAGAATCCTCACTTCCGGTACACCAGAAACACCCAGGAGCTATGGAGGCTTTATTCAAGTAGTAGTTAGCATGATAACAAGACAGGCTCCCAGGTATCAAGGAGCATTAGGCAGTGAGGAGGGGGTGGGGCCAAGATGGCGATGAGGCAGCATTTGCTGGAAAGAGCTCCTCTAAAGTTTACTTTTTAGTAGTTTATTTTTATACTTTATTTTAAAATTTTTATATATTTAACTATTTTTAACTATTTTTAACCACTTTTATCATCATTTTATGACAGACAGGCAACTTTTTAGCTTTAATTTATCAACATTTTAAATTAGCTCTCAGGAATGGGGAAAAGGAAAAAGAGGCAGCGTGCGCACTCCGCAGCACAGAAGCCACTGAAGCAGCAGAAAATGGATAATTATACAACAAGTAAAGAGACTGCTGTAGTAAGTAACTTAACCTTGGACTCCTTATCAGGTAGAGCTAACTTACAGAGCTCAGTGGAATGGGATAGTCAACAGCTCTTAGAACTTTCCTCCTGCCTTACAGAAAATGTCTCCCCCTCCCAGACTACAGCAGCTTGCTCGGCAGCTGCTATGCTTATGCAGGAGGGAGTTGTTATGGACTTAAAAAGGGAGAATGCAAGAGACTTTATATCTAGACAGTGCTTGCTTACCGCACAGACAGTGGTTTCAATCTTCGAACTTCTAACATCAATTAAGGATCAGGTTGACTCCCTGAAGGAGTCCGTTGTAAAATTCATTAAGAACTATCCAAATAAAACAGAACGAAACAGGAAGATATCTACTACTACTCCCACCAACAGTCATCAAGGGGTTAATACAGAAAATAAAGCTGGCTCTACTCCCAAAACCGAAAGGAGAGGAAAGAATAGCTCTAAAGAAAATAGCTCTCAACCAGGAAAAAGGCAGAGAGGAGATCCATGTAGTTATTACTTACAAACCAAACAGATTACCTTGCAGATTTATGATAATAAAATGAATAGAGGGAGATGGGGTGATAGGAGAGCTGTTATGCTCTCGTTGAGTCTGCTGCTACGATGCGAACGCTCTCTGATAGACTTAGTGCATGCTGAATGGCTGCCATCCAGAAGAGACTATATCCGAGTTTTGTTAATATTTAAGCAGCCTATAGTTCCCAGCATGCTTTTTAAAATGAAGCCTTTCCTGAGTACTTTTTCAATATTTCCAATACGTGTTTTTAGCTCAGAGAAAGTGAGTCCTCTCCTTGATCAGTCTTTGAAAGGGGGTAATATTGCTTTAAGTTCTGATGGCAGTAGCAAACATACAGATAATCATGAAGTTGCTACAACAGCAATGACCCTGAGGGAGGAAATGCCAGAAGAAACGCTGATTGACTTATTTGGGGAGTTACCACAATCAGAGCAATCAGATGTTATACAAAGACTGGATGAATTAAGAGAGACATTGAAAACAACACAATCTATGGCAAAGCCATTAATAAATATGGCATTACTAAGTACTCAGGCCTGTGAAAATATATCTGTTCAACAAAATACTACTACTTCAACAGAAAAGAAATGTCTAGAAACACAGGCTGATTGTGAGGAAATGGCATTGCTCAATCCAGTCCCAGATAATTTGCAGAAAGTTAAAGTATCTTGTGTGTTAAAATCGGATGCTGGTGGTGGAATAGAACTGAGTCCTAAGGATTCTATTTCCAACCAAATGTTGTCTCAAATGAGTCCCGCATACGCTAGATCTACAGCATTTGAAGGAGAAGTTCAAAATGGGTTATGGAAAGAACTAAAGGCTGGAACATCCTTACCTGTTAGTGAGGACTTTGTTTGTTTGGATGCTGATTCTACTTTGACTCTTCAACCTGTTAAAGTATTTCATCATAATTGTCTTGCTCCCCAATCTCTGTTGGCGCTTCCCCATCAACAAGACAATGACGAAGGCAGACAACTTGTAAATCAATGTGTCTTCTTCGATACAGAAGGCATTCTAGACAACATCACCCCTGCCGATTGACTAAAAGCCTCATGTACTCTAACCCAAAATTTCAAGTCTCCAATGGGGCCGCCTGCCAACATCAATTGCAAGGTTTTTCTCCACCTACTGACTTGGAACATTGCCGGTTGGAAAAATCGAGTATCTGATGGAGACTTGTTGGAATTTCTCTCTGGCTTTGATTTTATAGCTCTTCAAGAAACTTGGCTGTCCAAAGAGGAAGAAAGGATCCACATTCCAGGATTTAATTCCTGGTCAGTCCCGGCAGTGAAACACAAGACTAAAGGAAGGGCATCGGGAGGATTGTCGATACTTGCCAAGGCTGAGTTGGGTTGGCAAGGCCAGGAACTGGTGTTTGGTTTTGATTCTCCTTTCTATTTGGTGGTTAAATTTTCGTATGAAGCAGTTGTAGTAGTACTAGTGAACATTTATCTGCCACCATATTCATCTCCATACTTTTCTCCCAACATTTGGGTAAATTTAGAAAATTTACTGTTGAAGATAAACCTTAATTACCCCAATGCTATTGTAATTTTAGCGGGAGATTTTAATGCCAGAGTGGGGGCTTCTTTATTTGATTTTGTACGACTGGGTGTTATTCCTGAGGACTACCTTATTAACAACCCACCCTGGCGTTCTAGAGATTCCAAAAGGAACATGGCGGGTTCTCAGTTGGTCTCACTAATTTATAAATGTAACCTTCATATTTTAGGAGGCAAAGAATCTGATTTTATATATCCGTTTACATTTCATACAGGAAACTCTAGTAGTGTCCTAGATTATATTTGTGTTTCTCGAAATAAGTCTGGGTTATTTTCAGATATTCAAGCCCATGTGAGAGAAGACAGCGATCATCAGCCGATTACAGTTTATTTTGCAGCCAGATCAGATATTAGATCATTTATGACTTATGATAAGAGGTTACTAGCCAATATTGAAATTAGGCAAAACAGAAGACTTAGGTGGCACAAGGTAGATACAAAGGCAATAACAACCTATCTAAACTCAGAGCAGGTTCAGTCTTGGAGAAATTCTATTTCAACTCCTTTTCAATGCCCAGACAAGATCTTGACACAATATGCTCTTTTGTCTAGCTCGTTGAGGAAATTTTTGATAGATAAAGTTCCTGCTAGAAATCATTCTCAAAACAGTATGAACTGGTTTGATTCTGATTGTCTACATACTAGGAAACATTTAAGGGCAGCAATGCGTATGGCCCAGAGTTATCCTAGTATAAAAAATCAATCCAAAATGCTACAAATCAGGAGGGAATATAAGAAACTTATTGTGTCCAAAAAAGCTCTTTATACAGCTAAAATATGGGCAGACTTGGAATTATCAGCAAAAGGAACTAATTCAATATTTTTTTGGAATTCCGTCTCGGGTTTATTGAAGGAACGCAATTTTCAACTTGACATTCCTATACCTGCCTCAGTCTGGGAGGATTTCTATACAAGTTTATTTACTGAGTCAAACCAAAGACCCTTGCAGGAAAGTATAATTGATCCTACTTATTTTGAAAACCTCCCTCTTTGGCCCTCAGTGTCAGTGGCAGAAGTCAAATCTATCATCCATTCCTTGAAACCCAACAAGGCTCCAGGAGAGGACTTTTTACCACCAGAACTTTTTAAAACCCATACTGACTGGTGGGCCCCATTACTTGCAGGTTTGTTTTCTTATATAAACAACACAGGATTCATTCCAGTAGGATGGGAAGTAGCAATTGTTGTCCCTATATTTAAAAAAGGAAATAGGACTGAGCCACAAAATTATAGACCAATCAGTCTTATAGGAATTGCTGCAAAAATGTATGCCAAACACCTCTTGGGCAAAATAGAGGACTGGGTAATTAGGACAAACCTCCTTGTAGAGGAACAAACTGGTTTTAGACCAGATCGCTCCACAATAGATAATTGTTTCACATTACATCATCTTATTTCAAAACAATTGGCAAATGGTAAAAAAGTGTTCGCTGCTTTTATAGATTTTACCGCAGCTTTTGATTCCATAGATAGAAACATTTTATGGAAGAAATTAATTAATTTAAATATGGAGCCCAGACTTTTATTCCTGGTAAAGGCCCTCTATTCAAATACTTATTTAAAAGTAAGAACTGGTGTAAATGGCTCTTTAACCAAAAGTATTCCTACTCATAGAGGTGTCAGGCAGGGTTGTATCTTAGCTCCAATGCTCTTCAATCTTTATATTAATGATATTCCAGGGTTTATGCGTACCGTAGATACTCACATGTTAAAAATTCATGGCATATTTGTGAATGTCCTATTATATGCAGATGATATGATTTTGATGGCACATTCACAAGTTGGCCTGAGAAGACTCCTGAAAAAGTTGAATGTCTATTGTGTTCATAACTCTTTAACTATAAATAAGTCTAAATCTAAAGTGATGGTTTTTGGTAAAAGAAAAAGGATGAAATATAAATGGCAAATAAATGGGGAGCCTATAGAACAAGTGAATTCTTTCACTTACCTAGGAGTGGTTTTTACTGATACTGGAGCCTGGGACAATCATTTCAGAAGGACCGCAGGGAGGGCTGAGGTCTGTGCCAAAAGGCTATCTAAACTGTATAATTATAAATATCCCGGCACTTTGACCCCTATTCTGAAAGTATTTAGAGCAAAAATTGTCCCAATGTTGACTTATGGTGCGGAAGTGTGGGGTCTTACAAATTCTGCTGCACTTGAATATGTTCAAACCCGCTTTTTAAGAAGTATACTGGGAGTTGATAAAAATACGTCAGCACCCGCAATTAGAGCAGAAACAGGTATCCACTCTATACATAGCCAGACAGTATCAAAGGTCTTTTCTTACTGGCAGAAGGTCCATTCAATGGACCATGATAGGCTTCCCAAATTATGCCTACTTGAACAAATGAGTTTGGATTTTACCACATCCTGGTTAAAACATCTCACTAAAGTTATTACACAATATGGATTTTCCATTCAACAGGTACTCATAACTGCACCGCAGGCAAAAGATATTTTTAAACAGCGAGCCCTGGATATCAGTGCCCAATTGGACATGGAGACATTGGCAAAAAATGGTTCATTAAAATGGTTAGCTAAGAATAAAACTATTTTTAAATTTGAAAAATACCTGTCGATGAGTCTAACACAAAATCTGAGAAGGGCCTATTCCAGGGCTAGGTTTGAATTGTTGGACTCTATGGTTAAATATGGACGTTTTCATCATTTGCCATATGATGAGAGGACTTGTGTATGTGGGGACCCAGCCATAGAAGATATTGCCCATGTTTTGTTCGACTGCAAATTATATGATTCACTTAGGATTAAATTCCTGTCTCCTTTGTTAGAAAGAACAGCACACTGGGATTCTAATCACAGATTATCTTATTTTCTTTCGGGCTCAAATACTTTTATTGTGAATAGGACTGCCAAGTTTGTAGACAAGGCAGTTCACCAGAGAGCCCATTATATGGAAAAGATTGGAGTGCCATGTAGGGGTGATGAACTCATTTGAATTCTGATTAGATATACATGTATTGTATTTATTATTATTTCAGGTTATTCAATTATCTTATTTCCTATTTTGGTGTATTTTTATCAATTTTATCAGTTAAATTGAATTGTATTGTATTCTTGTTATCTTATTTTATCTTTGATATGGTCGTAAGACTAATCAATAAAGTTGTTGCTTGCTTGCTTGCTTGCATTAGATTTTTAACATGAAATTTCATCTTAGCTTGGCCAATAATAAACCAATATGGAACAAATATGAACCTCTGATAAGGAATGGGGTTTCCATCTCTTCACAGCCTCAAATGAATGGTTGGAATCTCCAAGAAGCTGGAGAAGTCCAGGTAACTAAAGCAGGATGTAGAGAGTAAGGAAGATGACCATAACAGAGATAGGCCAGATCCTTTATCAATGGCTGAGAACAAGAAGAAGGTATGTGCATGTGACTCAGGCAGACACTTCCCTAAATCACATGAGGATAAGAGGGGGGTGGGGAGGTGGGGATGTAAACTACAGCCAGACTTGCAAGATTCTGTTACTATAGCCAATATTAATAAAAGTAGTTTGAGCCTCCTTGTGGAGTTGATTTCTTGGTTTGGTCTACATGGTAGGGCTGACACAGGAAAACATTTGCTTG
The DNA here is from genome assembly GCA_023362775.1 of Charina bottae. NCBI lineage: Eukaryota > Metazoa > Chordata > Lepidosauria > Squamata > Charinaidae > Charina > Charina bottae. The sequence goes on along the minus strand of JALMGJ010000001.1, from coordinate 246,691,863 downwards.
AAGAAGCTTCTTTTTTTGTAGAAATAGGGAAATATTTATGGTCAGGAATTTGCACTACTTTTTTATTTCTGTGTGGTACTTAATCTCAGACTCTTCACCTCTCTGTAAAAGTTCTTGAATTTGGTGTTTAATTCCAACATTCCTTCATATTTCAGGCTGTAACCATGAAGATGCTTTATTTTCCTTTAAAACCTTATTGTGTTATGTAATATTTTGAAGTCTCTCCATTACCTTCAGAGCAGTTAGGGCAGAAAGCTCTTTATAGAGAGAGACGAATACAACCTTCAGGAGTTTTTCTTTTGCAAGCTGCAGTATTAAGTGATCTGGGCAGCTCTACAGTCATCTACTTCCCCACTGAATGTTTATATTTCAATATTAAACATTAGAAAGGCCCTTCCTCCCTTCCTCCCTTCCTCCCTTCCTCCCTTCCTCCCTTCCTCCCTTCCTCCCTTCCTCCCTTCCTTCCTATAAAGTTTGACTTTAGGAAGGGCTGAACCCTGTAATCACCATACCTCTATGCTACTCAGTCACAGGGTGGCTGATTAATTATTTTCTCCTTGGGAAAATTACTTCTAAGATATGATTTTATTCCAATGTATTAATATGAAGATGTTTATGTGTAACAATCTGGAGTATTTTGCAATCAAACCTGTTTTTCCCCAGTATTATAAATTTTAACCTATCCAAATATGCCACCAGTTTTTTTTTTAAAATACTGTGGTTATATTAGTTAAGGTGGTTAATGTGTTGGGCTAGAATCCAGGAGACCGAGAGTTCTAGTCCCGCCTTAGGCACGAAAGCCGGCTGGGTGACTTTGGGCCAGACACTCACTCTCAGCCAACCCACCTCACAGGGTTGTTGTTGTGGGGAAAATAGGAGGCAGGAAACTAAATGTGGGCCAGGCACTAAAATATATATATTATTATTATTATTTATTGTAACCCGCCCAGAGTCCCTTGCATGGGAGATGGGCGGGGAATAAATTTGAAAAATAAATAAATAAATAAAATATATACATACCAATCGAAGAGAACTAGATACACCAAGATCAAAATACCCAGAATCATGGACCTCATCAACCTCTGCCTCACCACCTACTTTCAGTTTGATAGACAAATATACCAACAAATCAAAGGAACACCTATGGGATCACCACTCTCAGGACTCCTAGCAGAGATAGTAATGTAACGTCTAGAAAGGATAGCACTCCCACACATACAACCCAAAGTATGGATCCAGTATGTAAATGACACCTTTGTCATAATAAAAAAGGACCAACTGGAGGAAGCACATGAAACCATCAACAACATCTTCAAAGGAATAAAATTCACAAGGGAAGAAGAAAACAACAACACACTACCCTTCTTGGACATCCTCATCAGTAGAGGAAAGGATGGCATTCTAGAAACACAAGTCTACCGGAAATCTACCCACACCAACCAAGTGCTCCACTACCAAAGCAATAACCCAACCTCCCACAAGAGGAGCTGTGTAAGAACACTATTCAGACGAGCACAAACGCACTGCAGCAACCCAGAACACCAGAAAAAGGAAACAGACCACTTATACAGCATCTTCCAGCAAAATGGATATCCATGCAACTTTATCAAAAAGTGCCTGACCACTCAACCCACCACAGCAAAACCAACAGAAGCTATGAAAAGGATTACACTGCCATACATCAGAAACATCTCAGAAACTACTAATAGACTGTTACAACCACACGGCATCACCGTAGCACACAAACCAACCAAAACCCTTCAGAACATGTAGGTAATCCAAAAGACCCAGTAGCCCAAGAATTAAAAACAGGATTTATCTACAACCTACAGTGTAAGGACTGTAACAGCCACTATGTAGGACAGACCGGCAGAAGACTAGCAGAGCGCATCCACGAACACCAACTAGCAGTCAGAAGACACAATGAAAACTCCTTAATCTCACAACACATGGACAGACTCAACCATACTTTCAACTGGGAAACTGTGAGCATCTTAAACCAAGCCAAATCCAAAAATGCTAGAGAATTCCTGGAAGCTTGGCACTCAGACAAAGCAGCCATCAACAGACACATAGAGATAAACAACATTTGCATACAGTACCATTCATAAGAGACAATAAAAAAGCCAGAAGACCAGAACACCTCTTTGCCAGCAATCAACAAGATAGGCAAAGATTAACACCAGGATTAGCACCAGAGGAGCAATCAAACAACTAATCAAGAAACTATTATCTTAGTCAATCAACTAAGCAGCAAACAACAACCCAATCAAGGAACTACCAAGGAGAGAACAACACCCCCACCAACACAGGCAGGACAAGCCAGGGTATATAAACAGAGAGCAAGTTCCACTCCCTTTTCGCACTGAAGATGTTGCCTAACCTGGCAATGAAACATCTGCAAGAAAACAACAAGGCTCAGAGAGCACCATGGACTCCACATATATATACATATATATGGTGGGATAAAATAATAATAATAATAATAATAATAATAATAATAATAATAATAATTATTATTATTATTATTATTATTTCTTAAAAGAAAAAGTTTCTTAACATCTTAAACGTTTCCAAATGTGGGCCAGGCACTATACATATACATATACATATACATATACATATACATATACATATACATATACATATACATATACATATACATATACATAGATAAAATAATAATAATAATAATAATAATAATAATAATAATAATTTCTTAAAAGAAAAAGTTTCTTAAAATCTTAAAAGTTTCCTTTTCTACCACATTTCTGAATTCTATTGTCAGCTTTTATTTTCTCCTACTTCTTAGATGACAATGACAAATATGTGCTTAGGTAGTTCAGCAGTGCAACCCTCCCTTTCTTATTGGAGAATATTTATAATTTTGCTTATAAGAACAAAAGGCCTTGTGGTTATGATGCTGAAGTCCTGTACATGCTTGGTTTGGAGTAAATTCCATAAACTGGACATTATTTCTGAATAAACATAGATAGGATTCTTATGTGTAGGAGGAAAAAAAGAACAGCAGGATCTTTACTCTAAAACACAGCTTTCCAAACTGTGAGTCGCGACACTTTAGTGTGTCGCAACACACAGTCTGGTGTGTCGCCACACAACCCAGAAGCGGCAGCGGGGGCATGCACAGTGGCGGCAGCGGCGCGCCATCAGCGTTTTTGCGTTTTAGCGGAGGCCGCCGCTGCTGCCGTGCACGCCCCCGCGCGTGCCCCCCCGCCGCCCCCGCCACCATTCGTGTGTTGCCAATGGCGGCACTTTGGGAAGCACTGCTCTAAAAAGTAGCCCAGAAAAAAGTATTTAAATGAATAAACTTCCTCTATAAATCTCATAATTGTGCCACATAATTAAGTCTGAGATGCTAAGTTATACGTAATTCATTTTGTGTTATTAAGGCAGTAAACAAGATGTTTAAATTTGAAAAGGAAGTCCAATGTAGTCCTTATGATGTTGGATTAGGACTGTGGAGATATAGGTTGAAATTCACCCTCAGGCATGAAAACTCACCGGGTGACTGTGGGCCAGTCACTCTCTCGACCCAACGTAGTTGAATTGCCAAGTGTCCACACCTCTTTGATCAGGGGCTAGGGCAATTGATTCTTTTAGATCCAGAGACAATAGCACACCAGTGGATAAAGAAACTTAAAGCTTTATTATAAACAGACAAAGTTGAGCAGAAGCACAGTTTAACAAAGCATAACATACAGAAAGAAATGCATACATACATACCAAGCAAACAAGGTGATACCTAATCTCCTATAGGCTGCCAGGAGCCCTCTAATAAGGACAGCGGAGATACCCCAAGGTGGCAATTTTCACAGCACCCAGCACTCAGGCCCGTGTGGACTCCCAAACTCCAAAGACAATCCTAAGGTTTTTATCAAAGCCTGGCTCCCAAACCCCGTGACCAAGTTTCCATGGCACTGAAGCTGCATGGCCTGACCTTGACTGGGATTCTTCATGTGGTCCAGCACCTGACCATGACATAAGCCAGTGCCCAAGCAAAACAATTTCTTATCATCCCCCCCATTCCAAGCCGCTAAAGGAGTGGCTGGAGGAGTGAACCTATGTATTGTCGAAGGCTTTCACGGCCGGAGTTCAATGGCTGTTGTGGGTCTTCCGGGCTGTGTGGCCGTGTTCTGGAACACGTTTTCCAGAACACGGCCACACAGCCCGGAAGACCCACAACAGCCATCGAGTGAACCTATGTTTAAACTTAACAAGCTGGGGACTTTCTCTCCCCCCACTTCCCACAAAGGTATGTTCTAGAGGGCTGCCGGAGGAGTGAACATATGCTTCTTCTCTCCCCCCTCTCATGCCAAACAGCAACAAAAACAAGCCAATTAAACATCAGTATAACTCAAAATAAACTCTAATCTCCTAGGTGTGGGGAAGGAAAATCAAAACATGCCACCTAACTCCTCGAAATACAAAGGTCTTCCGCAGGTTGCCATTACAGTAGTTCATAGTATTGTTCTTACGGGAATAAAATGAGGGGACATCACCATGTATACCACACTGAGATCTCAAGGTAAAACAGGATACAGTATAAATGCAGAAAAAAGGAAAACCTTCCCCCCTTCCTTCCCTTCCCTCCTTCCCTTCCCTCCTTCCCTTCCCTTCCCTTCCCTTCCCTTCCCTCCTTCCCTTCCCTCCTTCCCTCCCCTCCCTCCCTCCCTCCCTCCCTCCCTTTCTTTCTTTCTTTCTTTCTTTCTTTCTTTCTTTCTTTCTTTCTTCTTTCTTCTTTCTTCTTTCTTTCTTTCTTTCTTTCTTTCTTCTTTCTTTCTTTCTTTCTTTCTTTCTTTCTTTCTTTCTTTCTTTCTTTCTTTCTCTGTCATCTATCTCTATCTCTCTATCATCTCATAAAATGAAATAAAATTTTAAAAAGCCCCAATGGGCATGCTGGTAGAGAATTTTTGGAATTGTAGTCCAACAACTCCCAGAAATCTTAGGGAAGATGGAATTCTGGGAATTGCAGTCCTAATACAGTCCGAAAGCACCAGATTGGAGAAGCTTGACCTACAGCAGTGTGGTCCCTGCAGCCGAAGCCATTTAAAAACCTAATCCATAGTAATGTTGTTTTGTTTTATCATTCCCACTCTTAAAATATAAAGTTGGCATATAGTCAGCTCACGGGTTATAATGACCATTAGACCATTAGCACATTTAGTTTCCAACTGCATAGTTAATTAAAAGCATGATAGCAATGAAACTGGATACCCATGATTATGCAGTATCATAATGACTCCATCTATCTCCAGGTTCTGCCCCAAGATGAATGACTATGGGTTGTGCATACTTTGTCAGTTAAAAAATAAAATGAAATAAAAGAAAGTTCTATATTTCAGTGTTATTTTGGCTCATGAATGATAATCTTTGATTTCCGTAGGTTTATTAAAAGTTGGAGTACATCCAGAGATTAATACAAAAATCAAATTAACTGTGTTGCATGTGTGCACTGTTGCAGTTCACATGAATAAATGCTAAATGATGACAGTGAGTAGCCATTTAGTGTGTTGTAACACATTTAGTGATGAGTATTGTTACATTAAAAATTAAGTTTTATTACAGCATACGATTTCGTGGAACAGAGTCCATTTCATTACATGCTTGAAATCTTATTCTCAATTGACATTACAGGGGGACAGGGAAGGAAAGACTTTGGTACTAATGTTTGTTTCTTTTTAATATTCATTTGCACTCCATCTTCCAACCAAATGATTCTTAGTTTAGGAATGGTAAAAGATAAAAATCCCCTTGAACCGAGCTTGATACCAGGACACTTCATGGAACAGGAATCTAGAGGTGGCTTTTTTGAGTGTGTGTGTGTGCGGGGGCAACAATAAGTTGCTTTTTTTTTTTCTAAGAAGCTTTTTCAACTGCTCTCTCTACCCTACATCCCTGGGATGTCCTGGTGGTCTCTCAACCAAGTATTAACCAGGCTGACCCTGCTTAGCTTTTTGGGATCAGAAGTGCTGCCACCTGGGCAAATCGCTGCCAATAGCAATATGGTCCAAGAAAGCTTCCAATCATTCTGTTTCCAGGAATTGTCATATCTGAGCCTTGCCAGCTGCTCTTCAAATGGAGGAGGCATCACAGATCTGCCTAACAGTAGCTAGCTGAAGCCCATGCATTTCATGTGGGTGGTCAAGTAACAGATGTTTCGCCTACAACAGAAAGAGGAAGACTTGGAAGAGAAAGATTTGAGGCGAAGCCAAGTCACACACACAGTCGTGTAATGCACTGATATAGAATGTGCTGTACTATATGGCCACAGGCTTATAAAGACACACTTATAAAAAAAAGAGCTGGCCCCCCTAATTCTGTTTTTACACATGGCTTTCCCTTGTCCCTTTCAATCAGTACAATCCTATACCCAAAATAAGTAAGTTCTGCTGACCTGAATTAGACTTTTACTCTCATGTTAATATATTTAGGATTCACAGTCTGCTGCAAATTTGTTAAACAGTAATGCCCCTCTTTGCCTTTACATAATTATGGCCATTATTATGCTGTCTGAGAATTATGGGAATTGGTGTGATATCTGGAGGACTACGGGTAGAGAAATGCTGGTAGAAATTTACCCGGAGACAGAATAATCCATTATAGCAGTTGAAGAAATTATACTTGGTTGGAGAGTTCCCAGTTGAAGAAGACTGAGCTGCTTCACATCAGAGGGCTCTGCAAAAGTAGTGTCAAGTATCAAGAGTCCCCCTTTCGGGGGGAGATGGGCAGTGATAGAAATTGGAAAAATAAATAAAAAATAAATCAAGACCTATGCTTTTGAGATAATGATAAAATGTTTGGCTTTGTCCCCAGGCAAAAGACATCATCCCTAGAAATCAGCCACTCCTTGCACAGGGAAAAGTTGCACTGTCCAAGGTTTCTCATGATGCCCAAACTCTTCTGAAAGGAGACAACTTGAGCCACAAGTGGGAGAATCATGAATCAAATGCATCAATGAAATACTATCCTGCAGTTAGAGCACCGGAAGGAAGCTCTAAATTTCCCCAAAGGAGTTCCAAGGAACGTTCATATCCCCTTCCACAATATGGAATGGGCTCTTAATCTTTATCATCCATTCAGGTGTAGTTGCTGTTTTGGAGCTGATTGTGACCTCCTGACAAATTTATTGCCAGAAGCAGCTATTCTTCCAAAACTGATCCTTCCCATTTAATTATGAGCCTCTAAATCAGGGTTTCTCAACCAGGGTTCCATGGATCCCTAGGGTTCCGTGAGAGGTCACTAGGGATTCCCTAGGAGATCACGATTTATTTAAAAAATTATTTCAAATTCAGGCAACTTCACATTAAAAAGGTAAGTCTCATTCTTTATTTTTAGTTTAAGAACACTGTTAATGCATATATACAGGCCCACACATGAAACAAATATAATAATTTTGTAACTTCTGACCTATATTTGAGCCTGAATGTGCAGGGGTTCCCCGAGGCCTGAAAAATATTTCAAGGGCTCCTCCAAGGTCAAAAGGTTGAGAAAGGCTGCTCTAAATCATTAATCAACACCAAACAACATTTCTATAGAGACCTTTGAACCAGTCCTCCGTTCAAGGAGCTGAATCCCCTTACATCTCCATTTACATGGTTAACCTATCCAGCTTTTAAAGAAACCCGGCTCTTGATGCCTTTTATTCATTGACTCCTTATGATTACATGGACACATCCATATTGTTGCTACTGCTGATTCCATTATTATTGCTGTTGCTATTTTTTGTTATTGTTACTATTGATGTATGTACATTGTACTCGTCTACGACCGCAATAAAGTGATTGATTGATTGATGTATGTACATACCAATCTGAAAGTAAGACTCTTGGAATTTATTGGAAAGATAAGCACTTTAAATTATAAATAAATGAAAATAAAACCCCCCACCACTCCTCACCATTGTGTTCTGAAACTGGACAACCTAGGATAGCAACCAGAAGTTCTTTGGTTTTCAATAAATCCTGATAAGCCTGGTTTATCTATAGGCAAGCCTGTTGAATCATGGCATGGGCAATGAACTATTCTCTGGGATCAAGATGGAAAAGAACTGAAGTTGTAAAAGGGAGGGTGGGTTGTGAGTCAGGATTACTTCATTTTATGTGCAGAATTGCACATTTGGACAAGAGTACAAAATTGGAAAACTGTAGACTTTTGTCCTAAGATAGCTTATCAGTAGAAGATATAAACATTTCAGGCGAGCTATTATAGGCTTATTGTCTCTAAATAGTGATTTATGTCCTTATTTCTGCATTATTGTCCACTAGGCACAGCCCCATGTCATTTTTCAGGTGTTTTTATTTTCATTAGTATAGCCACTTTAGCTTGTGATCACTGCAATGCATTGTATTAGAGCCGTAGCACTGACATCTAAGCCCTCCGAGTCGGCTCGTTGACCCTTCTACTTCCGACACATTGGTTTATCTCTCCCTCATCCTGGCCCACGACTTAAAATTAGAGAGCCCTCTATTTGTTTCATGTATGTTGTGGGCAGTTTAAAGGCTGATCAGAATCAAATATTGCTCTTTCAAATTTGATAACGTATGACTACAAAACAGTGACCTTTGATACTCAGTAATACGTCAAGATGACAGGAGCTGTAAGTGCTGCAATTACCTTTGCTACACGTTGAGATTGTGTGTTAGCTCTCATCTTGCAAGCAATTATTTCCAAAAAGAGGAGTATGTGCATGTGTAGGTACGGAGGAATCCTCTCAAGAGAAAAAGATGTATCAGTTTCATAAGTAATGAAAATGCAAAAATCGGGCACATCTTCATTGTTACAAAATGTACCTTGATACCTGAAATAAATCGTCCTCCATTCCCACAAATACTTAAAACAACTAGAGTTCTATCTAGTTCAGACAACTGCTGTGACATCATTCCTCTGTGAAATTCTGTTCCACAAACTTTCCAACACAGCAACAACATACATTCTTCAGTGACTTGGTACAGTTTTAATTTCTGCTGGTAAACAGCTGACACCAAGGCTTTACACTGGCATTAACTGTGATGGGATAGGGCAAGGGTCGGAAATGGTGGCTCGCGAGCCAGATGCGGCTCTTTGGCCCCTTGAGTGTGGCTCTTCCGCAGCTGAACTCACCCCCGCCCCTTCCACGTGATAGGCCCCCGCCCGCAAACCCCGCCCCCTGGCTCTCGCACTGAGCGAGGCCCGGCCCGGCAGGGAGGCAGCGCCATCTCCAGCCGCAGCAGCCCCTGCGCGGAGAGAGGCAAGCAGGCAGATAAGCGGGCAGGCCTCGTTTCCCGCCCCCATCATCATCTTCGCTCAACGCGGGCGGGCGGAAGCAGCCGAGGGGGGCGGGCCCGGCGGCGGAGGCCAGGGCTGCCCGCTTACCTGCCTGCCTGCTTCTCTCCGCGAGGCCCCCGATCCGGCTTGGACCCTGGGAAGGCAGCGGGGGGCCTCGCGGAGGGAGGCAAGCAGGCAGGTAAGCGGGCAGGCCTCGTTTCCCGCCCCCATCATCATCTTCGCTCAACGCGGGTGGGCGGAAGCGGCCGAGGGGGGCGGGCCCGGCGACGGAGGCCAGGGCTGCCCGCTTACCTGCCTGCCTGCTTCTCTCCGCGAGGCCCCCGATCCGGCTTGGACCCTGGGAAGGCAGCGGGGGGCCTCGCGGAGGGAGGCAAGCAGGCAGGTAAGCGGGCAGGCCTCGTTTCCCACCCTCCATCGTCTTCTTTCTTCCACGCGGGCGGGTGGAAGCGGCCGAGGGGGGCGGGCCCGGCGGCGGAGGCCAGGGCTGCCCACTTACCTGCCTGCCTGCTTCTCTCCGCGAGGCCCCCGATCCGGCTTGGACCCTGGGAAGGCAGCGGGGGGCCTCGCGGAGGGAGGCAAGCAGGCAGGTAAGCGAGCAGGCCTCGTTTCCCACCCTCCATCGTCTTCTTTCTTCCACGCGGGCGGGCGGAAGCGGCCGAGGGGGGCGGGCCCGGCGACGGAGGCCAGGGCTGCCCGCTTACCTGCCTGCCTGCTTCTCTCCGCGAGGCCCCCGATCCGGCTTGGACCCTGGGAAGGCAGCGGGGGGCCTCGCGGAGGGAGGCAAGCAGGCAGGTAAGCGGGCAGGCCTCGTTTCCCACCCTCCATCGTCTTCTTTCTTCCACGCGGGCGGGCGGAAGTGGCCGAGGGGGGCGGGCCCAGCGACGGAGGCCAGGGCTGCCCGCTTACCTGCCTGCCTGCTTCTCTCCGCAAGGCCCCCGATCCGGCTTGGACCCTGGGAAGGCAGCGGGGGGCCTCGCGGAGGGAGGCAAGCAGGCAGGTAAGCGGGCAGGCCTCGTTTCCCACCCTCCATCGTCTTCTTTGTTCAACGCGTGCGGGCGAAGAGCGGCCGTGGGGGGGGGCAGGCGGCGACGACAAGCGGCGCGCTTCAGGCTTTCAGCGCTGGAAGGCGGCCTCCTTCCAGCGCTGAAAGCCTGAAGCGTGTCGTTTGTCGTCGCCGCCCCCCCCCCACGGCCGCTCTTCGCCACAGATCCCGCCGGAGCTGATCTCCCTGGACCCCGGGCAGCTGGGCCGGGTGGACGCCCTCTCCCGCCCGCAAACCCCGCCCCCTTCCACGTGATTGGCCCCCGCCCGCAAACCTCGCCCCCTTCCATGCGAATGGCCCCCGCCCGCAAACCCCGCCCCCTTCCACGTGATTGGCCCCCACCCGCAAACCTCGCCCCCTTCCATGCGAATGGCCCCCGCCCACAAACCCCGCCCCCTTCCACGTGATTGGCCCCCGCCCGCAAACCCCGCCCCCTGGCTCTCTAGCATTTCAAAATGTGCACGAGCATGTCAAAATGGCTCCCGGCATAAAAAGTTTGCCGACCCCTGGGATAGGGGAATAACCTGTGCTTGATAACTGGGTTAGATAGTGCCTGTCTGAAGACTGAGGCTTCAGTCAAATACCCAAGGGCCAGAGGCAGGCACTTAGCTAACAGGAAGCTTCAGAAAAATCTTCTAGGATTTGCAAACATTGAAGATGCTTTGGATTGGTTATTCTTGAGGGTTCATGTCTGTATGACATTCGATGACTGAATCCAACCCCATGGTCAGTGCAGGAATCCAAACGAAAGCATATGCATCTCTGCTATCTGTCCTCTGATTAAATGCATCCAGTGAATCTCTGAGTAACTGGTTCCACTATCAAGCTTCTCTTACTGATTCTTGCCCCCTCTTTAGACAATAAAAACATTCATTCTCTTCCTTGAACACAAATAAGCCAGTTCTAATCAGTTTAGACCAGCGTCTTTCCAAAACTGGCAATTTTAAGATGTGTGCACTTCAACTCCCAAAATTCCCCTGCCAACACGGGAGTTGAAGTCTACACATCTTAAAGTTGCCAAGTTTGAAAAACACTGGTTTAGATCTGAAATTGAGCTCCAAAGTCCTGTTCTGATGTTACCCATTAGGTCAAATTATTTGACTGGAAGTATCTTCCCAGGATCTTGTGTAAAGATCTCTCCGAACACCAGCTATTTTTTGTTGTTTGTAGCTGCCAGGACTGAATGAGGGATTCTCTTTTTAGCACACAAAGTTATGGTCCCACTACTTTCAGTTAACCATGGTTGGCTCAGGAGAAGAGAAATCCATATGAGTTCTGGCTGAGGAACTTGTCCAAGGGAGGAAGTTAGGAATGATCATTCCTGCCCACTGAATTTTCCCCATAAGTCCCCTCAAAGTGTTGGTCTTGGTGTGTGATACATTAATAGCTAAGAAAGGGACATGGGGAAATAGCTTAATTGCAAATTTTCTATCACTACCTGTGTGCCATAATAATAGAATAGAACAGAACAGAACAGAACAGAACAGAACAGAACAGAACAGAACAGAACAGAACACTTTATTGGCCAAGTATGACTAAACATACAAGGAATTTGACTTCGGTGCAAGAGCTCTCAATGTATTTATAGCATTCATCTGTCTCTCCACTAAAGTCAGCATAAAGCTTGGGAAGAAGGCTGAACTGAGATCTCTTTTGGAGACTCTCTGAAGCTTCTTAGCTAAGTCATCATGGTTCTCTCAAGCCAACAGCATTTGTTGAACCCTCACAGAAGATAGATTGAGAACCCTTGCTATGAAGATCACACAGAAATGGATAACTGTGGATGGTCACTCTTTCCATAACAAAGAAGCAAGGTAACGGATCTTAGCACACTGTGTCCTCAAGTTGCAAATTAGTCATAGATTCAGCTCTGTCAACTGTACCTGTATTAACTATCATACTGATATGGATCTTACTTTCAGCATGCCCAAAATGGAATATCATCTAGGGCAGAGCTTTCCAAACCGTGTGTCGGGACACGTTAGTGTGTCGGCTGCAGTGTCTGGGTGTGTCGTGGCTGCTGCTGCCTCTGAGCCCTGCCAGGATTCCATGCAGGTCCTAGTGCCTGCCTTGTGCCTTGCGGCCTCCAAACCTGCCCTGCCAGGATTCCATGCAGGTCCTAGTGCCTGCCTTGTGCCTTGCGGCCTCCAAACCTGCCCTGCCAGGATTCTGCGCAGGTCCTAGTGCCTGCCTTGTGCCTTGCTGTAAGAGGGGAGCTCTGTCCAAGCCTTGCCCTGCTGTAGAGGGGAACTCTGTTTTCATGAGATATGTTGTGTCCCCATACATTTCGCTATTACAATTTATGTATGTGTCCATATCTCTTATAAGTTAGTTAGTTTAACCTCTGGTTTGCTAGTAAAACTGAATTACTGTGTCATGAAATGATGCATGTCACCAACATGAAAAGTTTGGAAAGCTCTGATCTAGGGACTCAGCTGATCCCTGGACTGACTGCTGCTTGTCTAAATAATGTGTATAGAATGTGTGCGATGTGGATGGGCTTTGCGTGACCACTCACTCATCCCACCAAACTATTTACCATTACGAAAGGCATTCATAGAGTATTGGTGAAATTATCTATGAAATTATGTCTGGTTGTCCTAGCGTTTTTCTACACAGGATTTGCAAATAGCTCACATGCAATTAATGTTACATCAAGTGTGACCCTTGCTCTTGCACACTAGTGGGTCCACAGGCCCCCGTGCCTTAGATCAACCTATAAGCTGAAAAATGTATAAAATTCAGTGCCTTCCAAATAAGTCCATCAATATCAGAGAAATGTCTACAACTTTTGTAAGTTTCTGTTGTTGAAACATTTGGCACTGACTAGAATGGGAAGTGGTGTAGTTTTGTTAAAATATCTGGAAACAATTTATCAGTTTTCACTGAGGCCTGACTTAAATATATACTGATTGATGATTTATGTTTGAAAACAGAACTGATAAGAAGCATAAGTGTTCTTGATATTATGTTTTGTCATATCTGGCTAAAAGATTGAAATCCTGAGAAACAATTTTCTGAAGAAATGAAACAATATGCCCTCCTGAACTCTGGCGGGAAAATAGCCTCTGCGTTTGCTCAGAATATGAAACAGTGAAGCAGCGTAAGTAAAATAGACAGCCTTGCCAAGCATGTCACATTTCTATTTGTCCCAGTCAGAATGATGTTTTAAAAAGATTTTCTAGTTATTTTTCATAAATAAGTGGTGCAAATAACATCTGCAAGCTAACTCAGCTGAAGTTGTGTTTCTCTTTTTCTCAAATTAGATTCAGGTTTTTGTTCTGTCTGCTTTTGGAGAAGGAGGCTCAGCAAACTGCCTTGCTAAACTTGCAGAATTTTCAAAGAATAAGTAGAGTGAACAGAAATAGATTATTCATTTCTTGTAATAGTCTTAGTTATAAGCTCCAAAGAAATAAAGTTGTTGTTGTTATCATGATCTAATCCAGTAGGTTTTCAAAGTACTGTATGTTCCAGAATGAGTTGATATAAGAGTTCTTAGTGGGCTGATGAGACAAACCTCGCTGAATACGAGGGGGCGTATTGGTAGAATTGCTATTTACCCATTGCCAAAAAAGAGAAATTGGCATAAAATTCTGCACATGCTAATTCATATGTAATATACAAATACAGAAAAGTTACTTTAATTTTAATAGAAATACATCTCCTGTAATAGGGGAGGACACAGCCATTTGATCTTGTGGCTAGTCCAGCTCTTGTTCACGTGCACATTGATGATGGGCAACTTAAAATATCCTTCAAGATATTTCCTTTCTAAAGGTTCTTCCTTTTTACTGAATTGATAGTCTTCCAATACAGATTAAAGTAATGCCTTCCTGATATGTGGACTTCAATTCCCAGAATTCTCAGCAATTGCTACGGTGACTGGAGAATTCTGGGTTGGGAAGTTCAAACATCTAGAGCAGTGGTTCCCAGCCTTGGTGACTTCCAGGTATGTGGACTTCAGTTCCCAGAATTCTCATCAGTAACCATGCTGGCTGTGGAATTCTGGGATTTGAAGTCCACACACCTGGGAATGGCCAAGGTCAGGAAACACTGATCTAGAGGGTGCCCTGACTGGAGATGGCTGTTCTAAATGCTGGCTGTACACTAACTAACTGGGAAGTTAGAAGGCTCAGATGGCTGAGCCAATATTCTGAAGGAGTTGGCTGCCATGTTTGCTTTGAATTTGCAGGGCTGGCCTGTGGTTTTTTAAGGAGGCAGCACCGGAGGGCAGGGAGGTGGGGGCGATGATGTTGGATGGGTACAGATGGCAGTGGGAATTGACGTCTGCACTGAGCAGCAAGCCCTTTCAAATCCTCCCTGGGGATGGGGGGATCAACCTTTTGGGTTGTGCTGCAGGGAGCTGCATTTTTGATCTGGCACTGCCTATCAGTATTTGACTGTAGCAAACAGTAAAGGGAAAGGCTCCTTCAATTTGGTCTGGTGACACATGCAGGTAGCGTTCACGGCAACAACATAGAAGTGACTTGCCATTGCCTTCTGCCCAGATGTTTTGTCCTCAAAGAGTCCCTTTGTCTGTTCAAACATCATGTTGCTCAGAGATACTGCATATGGATGCTTAAAAGGTTTATATTTAATCTTGAGTTTACATATGGATGCATATTTTATATATACTGTATATATACAGTAAATGTTTCAATTAACACTTTCCCCCAAATATACTCTTTGGTTTTACAACTTTTTTTTTTAAAAAAACAAATCTGTATTGTTACAGATTTATTTTTGTTCTGATTTTTTGCTTCTGATTCTTTTGTCTTGCAAAATAATAATGATTTTAAAATTCTTCCCTTACTCTTATAACACATAATATAATGTAATATGCCATCAGTACAAATTGACTCTACCTAGCAGCTCCAGAATTACTGTGGGGAATTCAAAAGGTTTTTCTGGAGAAAGGAAAATCAGGGGTTAGCCAGCACGGAGAGTTTCCAATGGCCAAATTTGCCATTCTGGGCAGGCAGGGTGTCCACAGGAGGGTGGTCAAAAAAGTAAAGATGGTGGCCATAACTGCGCAATCTTAAGCCCACCCCTTCTTATATTTGTCACATGTGAAATGGAGCATGGCTTTGTTTGTGCAGTCATGGCTGCCATCTTTGTTTTTTTTTACCACCCCCCTGTGGACTCCTCTGGCTTTAGATCAACCTTGAGCTAAATGGCCCTAGACTGTTGGCAACTGCCTGATAGGATGATGGTGTCAACTCCTAGTTTTTGGTCCTGATAGTTAGCACAGTTGTCTAAAAGGTGCTTTTCCTGTTTTCTTTATTCACTGAGTATTGGGTGGATAATTCTCAGTAATAAAAGCAACCCAGTGTATTTATAAGAGGCAGTGTTGGGTGGAATTATATGTTGGTGTATCTATCAACGTTATAATAAATGTCTCCCTGATTCTTATAAGACTATTGAATGGAAATAATAGAAGTCTCTGTAAAGGTCAAGAGTGAGGAACCAGGAGATAAAAACGGTGATTCTCTGTAGAGAATGGCTTGATGCTCATTGAGGCACATTATTTATTACTGTGAGTTGGACTGAAGATAGATACATGTTGAACTTTCATCTGCAGATTAAGAACCAGCAACGTTGGCTTCCAGTGGGGACATGGCAGACTGAACAGCTGTGCCCGCGGGCTCAGCGGGCAGAACTGACAATGCGGCAGTTTTTTGGGGCTCAGGCAGTTTTTTCCTGAAGCCCAGGAGTGTTTTTCCAGAAAAAGGAAAACACCTGGAATCACCCCATCTGTCCTCCGGATGGCTGCTTGGAGCCAGAAGATCGCAAACAGCATTCGTGCTCAACTGGTAAGAGCTAGCTGGGAGGCTGGGATGTCACCATTTCCAAGCCGCACTATGGCCTTAAAGAGACCGGCCACCCCATTTCTAAACCACCCAATTTATATTTCTTTAAAGTACGCGTACCCTAAGAGAGACTTTCTACAGCAAGGAGAAGCGGGTTCTCTTGGTGCTTATCGTTATTTTTGGGATCAATTTTTTAAAAAAAATCTTTTTAAGTTTTGGACTTTGTTTTCCATCCAAATATTAAGGAGGATTGAAAGTAAATAATTGTCTCCCTGTTATTATTTTTGTACTAAATTTCTGCTTCTACTTTCCCTGGGAAACTGTCTGCATATCTCACTTTCGCTTATGTAAACACATTCTGGAATTCTTTCATATCTTTGACTTTTGCTGGTTAAGCTCCTGGGGGGCACCATAATCTACTGCTTGAGACATGGAGGATTTTAAACAGACTTTCTCTGACTTCCACCAAGATTTTAAACAGATTCTTTCTGATTCCTACCAAGTTTTTATGCAACGTGTTCAGGACATTGTGGAAGATATGAGGTCTAAACTGTGTCATCTGGTTGGGGATGTTGCGGATGAAACTGAGGAATTTAACAGCAACAGAAATGTCTCTTCTAAGAGTGAGATCAGGACTTCTGTTGAAATGCAGGATGAAGATCGGATAGTCGAGCTGAAGAAATTAAAGGGAGAGATTGAGTTACAAGCCATAAATGAAATTGATCTTCTGATGGAACACCATGGAAAAGAAGGGGTTATTATGTATGGGAGGTCTCCTGAAGAGAAGTAAGAGTTTTTGAGGGGGGCAGTTGGGCTGTTCGATTTTTTAAAGAAAAAAGCTCTGTGCGCATTGTGGGGATATGTAAATGCTCTGGTTTATTTTGAAGTGGGATAAGGGTTTAAGAATATTTATCTGGATTTGGATTGGGTTTAATATGATTAAGATTATTAAAATTGTTGTATTAACAAGTACAATGGCAGATAATTTATATGTTTTTTTAGTTTGATCTTTATTATAGTAGACAGGAATGTATAGAATAGTAGCAGGAAGAAAATAATTAAATAAATGTTATCTTTGGGGGGGGGAGTTGATTAGGAGGTTTATATATATTTCTTCTTTTAATATAAGGGGAGGGAGCAATTGTATTTAGTGATTTTTATAATGTGCCAATGGGATGATTTATAGAAATAATGTGATTTTGGTTTAATATAGTGTAAGGGATTGATTATGGAAAATTGTTGTATATCCTTGCTGTTAAAAGTCGGAAGTCACCTCTTTTTGTAATTTTGAAAAATTTTCTCTTGTGTTTCTACAATTTTTTACTTTTTTTTATTTGTAGTTTTTTGTTTTTCTGTAGCTTTTATCTTTGCTTGAAACTTAATAAAATTATTATATATATAAAAAAGAACCAGCAACGTTGCTTTACAAAATCAGAAATATCTGTGAACAGGCAACTGGGGAAGTCAAGACACTTCTTAATCTCAGTCATATATGAACTAATTCCTATTCCTTGCTGCTGGTGGCAAACTATTCTGCATATTGATTTTGCTTCTATCTGTGCTCCTGCCCTCTGCCCTCTTCTATTGCACAGAGATTTTGCTTCTATCTGTGCTCCTGCCCTCTGAAGATGCTGGCCACAGATGCTGGCGAAACGTTAGGAACCACGACTTCCAGAACACGGCCACACAGCCCGGAAGACCCACAACAGCCATCGAACTCCGGCCGTGAAAGCCTTCGACAATACATATTCTGCATATGCTCAAAAAATGCACACTTTTTTTTACCATCTTCCATAAAAAAATTAATTTGGAGCTAAATTCTGTCTCAGTCCTAGGTTAGTTTACTCAAAGACCCACAGAACAGAATAGAATTTACTTGTGAATAAATATTTATATGATGCCGCCTTTTGTTATTTATAAAAATAATAAAGGTGGGATAAAAATTAAATAAATAAACATTTATTTATTTATTTATTTTTATCCCACCTTAATTATTTTTATATATAACTCAAGGCGGCAAATATACTTCATACTCCAGCCTCCTATTTTCCCCACAACAACCACCCTGTGAGGTGAGTTGGGCTGAGAGAGAGTGACTGGCCCAAGGTCACCTAGCCGGCTCTCATGCCTAAGGCAGGACTAGAACTCAAAGTATATATACAACACTTTGGCTATCCAAGGGGTTGAGCTGATAAATTAAAAAGGGCTTTTGGATCTCTATTTCTCATTTAAGTCATTTCCTCACTAGTGATTTATACTGTCTTTTAGAATCATCCAACCTGTTTGTGAGTTGAAGATCCAGTTTGGATTATTTATTTATTTATTTATTTATTTATTTATTTATTTATTTATTTATTTATTTATTTTCTATCCCGCCTTTATTATTTTTATGTTAATACTCCTTCCTCCTCCTCCTTTCCCCACAACAGCAACCCTATGAGGTGAGTTGGGCTGAGAGAGGGGGACTGGCCCAAGGTCACCCAGCCGGCTTTCATGCCTCAGGCGGGACTAGAACTCTCAGTCTCCTGGTTTCTAGCCCATTGCCTTAACCACTAGACCACACTGGCTCTTATAATCAATCAATCAATCAATCAATCAATCAATCAATCAATCACATTTGGATGTTCTCTCCCCCCCGCGCCCCCATAGAGTCCTGGACAAACAAGGACAGGGTCTCCTGTGAAATAGATTAGGCTAAAGTATCAAGGTCACTCAATAGATTGAGGAGGGATTTAGATATGGATGAGCATCTTTTTAATGGCTGGAGGCGGCACTAAACTTTTTTGGGGAGTAGTAGAGCAGCAGTGGGTACAGTGATGATTCAAAAAGAGCAGGGCTGCTTTGCAGATATGGCAGAGCTGGCATTTTGGTTAGGATGATGTTTTACTTTGTGTACTTTTTAAAAAAGTGAATTAAACCTACTTTTTGCTCTGGTTTTGGTGAATTTCCTACCATAAATGGGCAAGAAAAAGTGCTTCAATTTCTGGAGTTGCACCAGCAGAATTTGTCAGCACATTGAGAATGATTTCAGGGC
Source organism: Charina bottae (assembly GCA_023362775.1). Lineage (NCBI taxonomy): Eukaryota > Metazoa > Chordata > Lepidosauria > Squamata > Charinaidae > Charina > Charina bottae. The sequence goes on along the minus strand of JALMGJ010000001.1, from coordinate 246,672,692 downwards.
TTAAAAAGGAGGTTTTCTCTCTGGTCCTCATCAAACACTGACTCGAGCTGGAATGATAATAGCAAACTTTTGCAGTGGTATTAGGTGAGACTGGGAAGTAAAAAGAACATGCTGCAAGAAGGCAATGGCAAACCACTTCTTAATTATTGTAAAGAAAACTACATGGATGTATTCATGAAATCACCAAGAGGCTTGACATTTCCTGTTAACTAAGGTCATGCATAATTCCATGACTAATTGTCCTGTCTCCCATAAGCATGCCCCATTCTATGATATACTCCGAAGCTCTCTGTCTTCTGTGTCAGTGTATACTGTATGTCAGTATATCCATGTAACACAGAGATGCTCAGGATCCAGCCTAAACGGAATCTATAGCTAAAGATTTTAAAATTCAGATCAAGAGGAATCCTTGATATCAAAGGTGCAAAGAATCTGGGAAAGCAATAAGAAAACCTATTCCAAAAGGGTTGGCTGATTCAACAATATTTTGCATTTTTAAGGTGACTTTAAGAATTGTGCCTGAATGGTAAGTCAGTGGGAAGGAAGAGCAGCAGGACAAAGACTTAAGAGAGGCATGGAGTCACTGATGTATTTTATAATACTAATTATATTTGCTCGAATTAAAAAAGGCTAGGTAAGTAAAATTAGCATTAAAGCAGGAAGAGGCTAAAGAGTTTACTGGGATAAACAGTACATGCGGTACTGTAATTTAATAGTGGGGGTCTCATCAAATCGCAGCAATTTCCATTATCTAGTAAGATCATTGAACCTCAATCTCTCTTTCTTTTCTGTTTTTCTGTACTGCAGCCTCCTAGAACATCTCACTTGTCCTTCTGAAGACTTTCTCCAGCCAGGCTCTTCACACTAGAATTCTGGTCCTGGTTACTGGATATCCTGGCTTAATGAACGGGATGGTGGGCTATACTTTAGAGACAGTAATCCAGAAATCCTTGGCAAACTTTTAACACTGTACCTTTGTTACTACTGTTTTTTCCTTGAATACTTTGGAGTGAAAAGCACTGCTTGAAAGCTATGGGGCAAAGAAGAATGACAGATTTGGAATGACAGATCCAGCCAGGGCAGACGATTCCTTCTGGCATAGAAAGTATATCCATCTGGTAAGAAAAAAGATAGGTGGAGGTGGAAAAGAGCGTTCTGGAAAACTAAAGGGAGGTAAAAAAAGCATTCTCACTAGTTTGCCTTCTGGGGAGATTTTTGTCATTGGCTGCACCCCTATATTAATGGGAAGCCTTCTTCATGACAGCCATGTTGAGAATGGGAGCAGACAGTTTGGGTACCACTTAAAATATCTGAGTGGGGATCTGCAAAGTCCCTGCTTTGCAATCTCACTGCTGCCAAAATGGTACTTATAGACACTTTCTAATTTCAGTACCCCCCACCCCCAGATGTACAAATGGGACAGATATATATATAGTAGCATTAAGGCAATTAATTCAACACAGTTGAAAGGATTACTGAAAAATTATTTATTTTATTTTTAAAATGGATTGTTATCTCCAAGGTTTATTTTAAAAATAAACCATATAGAAAGACTTCGAACACTTTAAATGCTACCAAAATACAAATAGGAATAAGGAAGATAGATGCTTGTGAACTGTGGTGTTGGAGGAAAATTCTGAGAGTGCCTTGGACTGCAAGAAGATCAAACCAGTCCATACTCCAGGAAATAAAGCCAGACTGCTCACTTGGGGGAATGATATTAAAGGCAAAACTGAAGTACTTTGGCCACATAATGAGAAAACAGGATACCCTGGAGAAGATGCTGATGCTGGGGAAAGTGGAAGGCAAAAGGAAGAGGGGCCGACCAAGGGCAAGATGGATGGATGATATTCTGGAGGTGACGGACTTGACCGTGGGGGAGCTGAGGGTGGTGATGGCCGACAGGAAGCTCTGGCGTGGGCTGGTCCATGAAGTCATGAAGAGTCAGAAGTGACTGAACGAATAAACAACAAAAATACAAATATTTTGTTAACGACCCAAATGCCCATTCTGGCCCCACATAGAATAGGATGAAAAGGAGGCATAATGGATGTAGATGCACACCCAGCCACCATCCTGGAGGGTCCCTGTAAGTAAGGAACAAGTCATTTAATGTTAGAGATACGTGATTGGCCTTTACCACAGTTGCATCCCTATGAGTGTTTTGCTTCCTTCCATAAAAATGAATGATTGCCTTTTTGCAGGGTAAAAATGATGGGCTAATCTTCAGAATACCATCTGAAATGGGCTATGCTGGCTAGGAGAATGTAATGTCACAATGGAAGTTTCTGCTCCTGAACTCGATGAGTATATTCTATACTTTGGGCACTGCATATGCAATTAGCATGTGCAGCCTGAAGTCATTGTGTTGACATATATACAGTGGGCGCATGCATACTCCATAAGTAAAGTCTCCCCTGACCTAAGCACAACTCTTGACAACTCCATGGACATGTTCATGCAGTTTTCTTGGCAACAACATAGAAGTGGATTGCCCATATGGAAGTGGTTTCTGGGTTGTTTTTCAGATTTCCTGGTTTAGCATACAGCCCTGGGGTTTCCTATGGTCCCCCTTCCAAGCACTGATAGGATCTGCTTAGCTTTTTGAGAATACTCAAGGTTTGCTAGGTGTTGCTTGTAGGAATTCTGGGATGGTAGTACCAGAACTCCACGCAGCTTCTTATTAGTATATAGCAGAGTAGAAGTGTTCCCATAAACTTGCACAAGGCTTAATCAGTTCAAAACACAAAATAAACACACTTCACACATTAATGTAAAGTTACATAAAAAAGAGTCTACAATTTTATTGTAACTCACAGTTCCTTAGTAGAAACGGTCCATGTGTGCGAGCAAGTGGTTCTGACCAAACCCACAGTCTTCATTAATGTGGCCCTGCTGCATGGAAGTATGAGAAACGTGGGAGCCATAGCTGGCCCATGCTCCTTGGTAGGAGATCCGAGCAGAAAGAGGAAGGGAAGGGAACAGGAAACAGGAAACCAGGATTCAGCCCCTCCCACACAAAGCAAGTAAGATTAGGTTACAGCAGAGGCTGTCTCCTCCTTCGAGCCTGTGTGTGAGACGTGCTTGGTTGATACCCGATCTCTAACATTGCTGTCTGGACAGGCAAGCTCAATCTTCTCTGGCAGATGGGATTAGCAGGCTGCTGCCATGATCCCATCCACTCTTCTGCCTGCCTAGTCATTTTCACTAAACAAAAGAGGGAGAAGGAAAAAGGGAAATAATGTTCTGTGAGTCTATTATGTAATGTGTGAGTCAGGGCTGTGTGCTGAGTTCCAGGAAAGGTGCAAAAGTTGAGCTCTTTAATTTATCGTAGAAAGTCTCTTGTCTCTTAGGGCACTTGAATCCCAGTCCTGGATACAGGAAAGCAAGCTGACTTTGCGGGAAGGAGGCTGCATTATCTACCACCATCAACAGTACCAAAAATGTTATCACAGATATCACCATCTGGCTCACTAAACAATCAGCCCCAAGAAGGAGTACTGAAAATGTTGGAGAGACACTTGAAAATCTCTGCACTTTTTAAGAGAGCAGATTTATTTATTCAATCTAACCATCTTATCTCCAAGGCAATCCAATAAGACCAGTAAAAATGAAATAATAATTTATCTATAATGACCTACTGATCCTGGGTAAACAGGGATGTGAACTGATGTCTCCCAGATTCAAACTATATCTACTGTACTATAGTGATTCTCTTAACATATTATAGCATGTCCTTAAGAAGAATCTGATTAGAACATGCCAAAGATCTATCTAGTCCAGCATTCTGATTCTCACAGTGGCCAGCCTTTAAGAAGTCCCCAAACTCTCCAGCACTTAATTGCATACGGTTGCTAGCCCTAAATGATTTGCTTTATTTAGTGGTGGTTGAATGCTTTCTCTCTTAAATCAACAGACCCTCTCCCCCACAGAAAAAAAAAAAAGACAGGGGTGGGGGGACCAGATTGAGAAGAAAGGTCATGATGGGGTTTCTGTCTCAAAAAGTCCACAAATGGAGATTGAAAGATTTATTCAATCCTAACACTGCTCCCCATGGTATACTTTCCAATGGTTTGACCACTCTAGTTTGAAAAGTATCAAGCAATGTGTGTACTCCAGGGTAGACCTTCAAAGAAAATAATGGTACTTAAGTGCCTCTCACCCATTGATTTTACAATGAGAAATAGTTAAGTGCCATTTTGCCTTGAAAATCTATTCCCCTTCCTGCCCTGTTTTGTCCCCAAGCATTAAGTGAACACATCATGTGGGAAGCATTTTCAAGGCTTTGCCTAAATACAAAAATGCCACATTTAAATCTGAAAATGTATTCTCTTTGGGGTCTATTTAATTTTCCTTTTTCCATCTTGGTAGTTCAAAACTTTGGGCTTTGATGCTTTAAACACAGACACAGAAACACACACACAGAGATATAGACACACACACCTAATCTGTCACAGCAGTAAGTAGCTGTAGTTTGCCAGCTTGATGGTTTATGAAAATTGAAAATTCAATTCAAAGAGAAATGTTTGTTATTCCTTGACGCTTGGCATTTGAGCTGAAGTCAGTTTTTCCAAAATGTCAGTGTCTAAATTTGGATCTTTTGTTATGCTGAAAATCACAAGGTAATCAGTCCAGTGCCCCAACGAAGCTGATGCTATTGAGTAAACAGGTAGGAAAAAAAAATAACCACTGGAGTAAGTGATGAAGATAATTAAGCCTTCCTTCAATAATCTGGAAGAATCCTTACTAGCCGAGTATCATTTCCAAATCACCCCATCCAAGAAGTAAGGCTGTATGCTTTTACTTCCTTTATTATAGCCCTATCT